>JAVTVY010049033.1:0-248635 GCA_036873755.1 Hanleya hanleyi | reverse complement strand
AATGACCAAGCTACGTCCTTCAAATTAAATCTGGCGTTTAGCTATGTGCTGCGGCATAAGGAGACAGACCAAGTCCGATACTTTTACCCGAGCAGTAACATCGGGGTATTTGACCAACCGTTTACCATCATTAACCGAGTGTCGCTAAAGACGATGCTGGAGAAACTGGACACCGTGGATCCCTTGAAATGGGCCCAACAACAACGCCCCAACACCGAGTGGACAGTGGAGAGGGTCACCAATGTTACGTTCCTCGTGACCAAACTACGGAATATTCCCATCGGGTGAATGTATTCACCCATGCACTGATAGATACTCAGAATGCACAAACATGTATCTGAGGATATGTTGCCTCAACGGTTTCCTGGGCTGCCCGACGATGATTAGAATAAACGGTTCAAAGCGAACATGGCCGAAGATGGAACTTTCTGGAATGGAGACTTTTGATTGGACAAGAATACATCTAACGGACAGGAACGAATATGACAGATGCAAATGGTGGCCTCTAATTGGACAAGAGTGTTCTTGAATTGTAACACCAAGTGGATAATGGAGATATTGACCAATGTTACGTTCTTCGTGGTTAAACTGACCACCACTCCCATCGGATGAAAGTATTCACCCATGCACTGATAGATACTCAGAAATCAGAACATGGTGAAATAGCGATGTACATACATAATATATATAGGAACGACCAGATAAATGCCCAACCTAGCTGAGTCTACTTAGTTCTATCTTCTTTCTTTACAAATTGATATTGCCACAGTAACAGGCTTTATCTCTGTATCCATTGTCTTTTATATTATTTTGTTATTATTATGGCATTTGCCATACTCTATATGTGAGAGAATAGAATAGAATAGAACTTTATTTATGCTAATCAAAGCGCCCGCAAGGAGTCAACAATCAAAACATTACAAAAATTTCAACATTACCTATCAAAACAGCCCACCCCTCATTTTGCTGACTCCCTCCCCATACCCGAGATACATACCACTAAACAATATATCATGTAATATACAAGTACCATACACGGTCTTTTAACTACTGGTTTATATTTTGTTTTGCTTACTGCTGGTGTCACTTGGGAAGATAGACACTTTATGTAGGAACTCAGCTACAGCTAAACAAATCAGTGGACTCTCACTGCTAAGTATCCAGGTAAATTGAGTCGAGCAATAAAAAGAATTGAATTGACTTGTTTGTATTGTTGAAATTACCTTGTATACGTAATATATAGTAATTGTTCACCTGAATAAAACATTGTTTCACGTTCTATCAGAATTCACGCATTATTTATTTGTAGCCGAATCTTTTTTTTCTTTTTTTTTAAATTTAAAACCCGTCCCTCCCCCCCTTTCCCCCTTTCCCCTTTTTTTTCAATAATTTCAAAAAAATAGTAAAAAAATAGTAGAAAATTAAAAAAATGGTTGTTAGTGTTCATTCTTTTTTTTCTTTTTTTTTAAATTTTAAAAAAAAAATTCAGCCCCGCTCTTCCTCCTTCCCCCCTCCCGCCCCCCTTCCCCCTTTTTTTCAATAATTTCAAAAAAATTGTAAAAAAAATAATAGAAAATTAAAAAAATGGTTGTTAGTGTTCATTCTTTTTTTTCTTTTTTTTTAAATTTTAAAAAAAAAATCAGCCCCGCCCCTTTTCACCCGTCCCTTCCCCCCCCCCTTTCCCCCTTTCTCCTTTTTTTTCAATAATTTCAAAAAAATCATTATATCTGATTTCCATCAAGTAAAGTTTCAAATTGATAAATGTGGTTAAGCAAACCTGCGTTACGGAATTACATTTTGGTCCATCTTTTAAGAAGTTGCTTTTTTTCCTATTTTACAAGTTTCGATTTTATTCGGTCTAAAAAATTCTGAGGACAGACCGAAGCACATGAATTCTGTTGTTATGTCCCCGGGAAGGCACGTGTATTCGATTAAATGTGAAAGAGCGATAATGACTGGTCAACAACATGGACAAAATTGTCCAGGAAGGACATAACCGAAATTTTGAATTTTGTTACGGAATTACATTTTGGTTGAATATTTCGTGGAATTGATGATTTAGGAATAAGTAATTCGGGCACTTTTTGTGACATAGCAAAACGAAGATGACAGCCGTTTCCCTTTTCGCTGCGATGGTTTACACGAAAAACCGGCTCAGTTATAAAAATCCATATCTCCGTAAATATGAAATGTCCAAACTTTTTACGTCAAGACAATATTCTCTTATATGTGTACTTCCTATTTTCCGCAGGAATTTATGCAATATAAATTCTTTCCGCAATAAACTTACAATTTACTGGTAATGGTAACGAAATTCTCCGTCTCAATTTGAGCTGGATATGAAAACGCACTGAGTCACACGTGCACTAGCAACAATTGGCAACAGTGTAATGAAATGTGTTCATTTTTTAGGCGCCCATTTTCTACGACCTATACAGCCAACGTGGTTTATTAATATGCACACACATATCTTTTTCTTATAGTTCATTGGCTGAACACCCTCTGTTTTACCACACCCACCCCACGTGGGTGTATGGGAGGGAGAAATTCATGTACCGTCACATCACCAGAAACAGAAAACCGCTGGGGTGTCGACACCATAACACCAGGCAGGGCCAGGAAACATGTGTGTGTGCCGTTGGCCGAAATCATTAGCTTGATAGCTTAGTGCGTTGATTTCATGCATGTAGTATACTGAAGACGGGATTTATACCGATGGAAATATCTGTGAATTTCGAAAACATCCGTGACAAGCCAAGAAACAGAAAACCGCTGGGATGTCGACACCAAACCAGGGAGCATGTGTGTGCGTTCATTTCATCCATGTGGTATACTGAACACCGGATTTACCGATGGAAATATCTGTGAATTTCGAAAAAAATATATATGGAATGAGATTCGTGGTGATACCCATATTTTTTTAGGATACGAATGCATCGTGATGAAGACTTCATGGTGTGTTATACCCACCTAGGAAAAAAACAGCCCACAGATATGCATCAAACGTCCGGGAGTATGGAATATAGGTATACATCTGGACTAAACTCTTTTATCAGGTAAGCTAGACTTTAGTACTATACTTGCGTTGAAACCCATGCAGACAACCTATTCAAATTTCAATGCATTGGCAACATAGCGTCGCACGAAATATACGCGCCCCTGTTGACCAGGATTTTTTTATACTCCCACAACAACAGACAATTTGAAGACAATTTTCTAGCGGGGTGTTTTCTTGAACATAATTGCTGTAATATACTCTTCTTTTTGTGGACGCTAAATATAGGGGAGAAAATGGCAACATTGTGACCAAACCATAACAGTTGACAGCTGTAAAAATAGATACCGTGGCATAAAATGAGAGAGAGAGAGAACATTTCAATCTGCCAATTTTCGAGATGAAAATTTTTTCTTGACGAAATAGAAATGAACGCGAATCTATATTCTACAAAACATTTTTTCTTGACGAAATAGAAATGAACGCGAATCTATATTCTACAAAACACTAGAAAATATTAGCGTAGGTGAATTTTTTTAGACTCATTTTAGACTGTTTTGTGCTTTCATCGAAAGTGAAAACACATCTCGAAAAGTGTATAGCAGTGTCGATATAAATCTTCAACCTAGATGTAAAAATAGATACCGTGGCATAAATTAGAGAGAGCATTTCAGTACACCTCAAAAAAATGAAACCTGGACGGGTATCCTTCATCTCGAGGGGTCGCAAGTTCGATTCTTGCTTTCATTATGTGAGTATGTGTTGGACATGTGATCTTTAAATTTTATTATCACCAGACTAGCTTGAATGTTTTATGAACGCTAAATGTAGGGAGGGGGGAAAATGGCAACATTGTGGCCTAACCATAACAGTTGACAGCTGGAAAAGATGTAAAAATAGATAAAAATTAGATAGAGCAGCTCAATACACCTAAACGGTATAGTTCAACCCCACCCCCTCCCCTAAGCTTCACTTGGATACCTCACTCGACCCCATCGGACCATTTTATCTAGGGACTACTTTTTCTCCGCGGAAGGTTTTTCCCGCGACCGAATCACCGCCAGACATGACCGCGGATGAATACATCTTTCACAGCCGCCATCTTAAACCCACCACCCACCACCACCATCCACCCACCAGCCGCCATCTTAAACCCACCACCCACCACCACCATCCACCCACCAGCCGCCATCTTAAACCCACCACCCACCACCACCATCCACCCACCAGCCGCCATCTTAAACCCACCACCCACCACCACCATCCACCCACCAGCCGCCATCTTAAACCCACCACCCACCACCACCATCCACCCACCACACACCACGTGACATCAATACTCGTTTCTGATTGGATGAAGCGTGACGTCACAAAGGTCATATGCAAATTTTTGGGGGCAATTGGACCTGATTGACTCTTTGTATACTACTGACATGGCTACACGGCTCCTAGCCCCGGCTTGAGCGGTATCAGATACAAATATTTCAGAGCGACGATGCAATAGTCCTATCATGTCCTCTGTTGGAAAATGGTGGACGATCCACTGGTCTCTGTTAGTTCGGTCTTCTTAAGCATACACTTTTCTTCTGTTTTTGCCTGTGCTTCAATCCTCCCCGATTGATTTTAGATACATCCTCGATACAGAGTGGTTATTGTAATCCGCCAGAACGGTCATCGCGTTCAACTGATTGTTTTCCACCTCAACTTTCGGAGTTCTTAGCCAGCATTTATTGAGAAATTTAATTTATTTAGATAGAACATGTTGTCCATCAATTTCCTTGGAGGTAGGTTCCCGATTACATCTTTGGACCACGCTATCTTCTCGCCACGCATGGTCTACACTCCCGCTTTTCGATTTCGGTTGGTAATACCCGTCTCCGTCTGCTCGTTCCTGACATCGTCCAGCGTATTTTTTAACGGGGAAACAGGCGGATCCTGGAGGAAGGTAAAACCCTTCGCCTGCAGTTCCAAGAATAGCTGCAAGCTGGTCGTTATTTCATACAACGTACTCTTCACCATTAACTTTCCTAACTTCACAAAGAAATCTTGACACGCTGTAAAAGATTTCGTCTTTCGTATATCTATTTAAGTAGGCTCCATGACGGTAATGTCCTTATCCATATGGACAATGGAATTTTGGTCTCTACTTCAAGAGTTGAATAACTCCGACGCCCATTTGCATTTTTCCCTAATTGATGGAGAAAGACTCAAATGAGAATAATAAAAATATGAACTTCTAGATGGACTACACAGTGTAAATAACTCAGTGTACACTAAAATGCTGCAGTGTTGTACATACTGGGAAATACTTCCATCAATTTGTTCTTTGTGATCCATAAACTTATGCCGACATATAATGATATATTCGGTAATCATCATCATTTGCCTCAGTTTACATTGTATATTTTTAAAGGTGGTCGAACCTTGTCATTTTTTTCAAGAATGTACAGTTACTGCGGCTTTCTCCATTACATATTGTGCGATTTGGGTTGTACCACCGGTTGTATTGGCTGATTGACGGTACATGACAAATTGGACAGTTCTAGGTCCAATACAGATGTGCTTATTTGAGATGTGTCGCCATGTTAGGCAGTTCGGGGCATATCCCAAATTGCGTGATTTAGAATACATCACAAATTAGACCATTCTACGTGTAGCACAGATTGGGTGATTTCAGGTGTATCACAAGTTGAGCAATTCGCGGGTTATCCCACGTTGCGTGATTTCGGTATATCACAGACTGGAAGATTGTGGGTGTATAACAGTTTGGGCGAAGAATGCTGTCTGGATCCTTAACGGGCGCGCGCCTGGCAATGGAGAGCACGCCTCTGTCGATAGCATTTATCCACGAAAGCTACGTAAGAAAATCGAAATTGACACGAATAAGAAAAAGAATCCAAACATAATTGAATTAATTTTTTATCACTATTCATAAGTGTTCTTTATTTAAAAAAAATCAGCATTGCCGAAGCAACAAATCAGTACTATGTAGTCTAGCTGGTGAAGAACATTGCGATCATGCGGAGTGGGTGGGGGGAGGGGGAGTCTTTGGCGTAACTTTGCTGTTTAATTTTGGCTGATCACAACGGCAATGTGAAGATAACTTTGAATTTACCGGTCGAGTAAGTCAAATTCATTTTTCTAACAAACTTCAAAAGACTGAAAATCAGAGGCAACGTTTTCTCGCGTGTTTCTGACTCACTAACCTGACATTTCAGTGAGATGTTCCGACATCACATATACACATATATCATTACTCGGACACATCTACTCAGCTAATTTTGGTATTAAAACAGATTTATTCAGGCGTTACCCGATGAATTTTCTGCGGATCTGACGAACGCTTTGGAGAACACCTGACCATTTCTCAATGAACAATCAATTCTTTCTATCAAGGCTGATTGGAAGTATGTCTAATGAATACCTGCTTCAAGTAACTACATATTCGGATGAATGGTCTCACTTTTTTAGCATTAAATAGCAATCAAAAATGTAGCTCATAATGAACAGCGTTGGGCATGGTGCAGATATTGGTTGGATCCGGACAGTCATTGAGTATGTCACTGGTATTCGCTCATCTTAAATGTGACTGCAGATAACTACTTAATTTAGATAGTGATAGTTGATACTATATAACGGCATTGGTTTTGATGCGATCCTTCTCAAATACCGTTACTCAGGAATGGAGAATATCTAACGCTAAACATTAGAAATTTTCAAAAAAAACAATGGATCGGTCATAATTCGCCCCTAGTATAATCAAGGTAATATCAGTTCGCAGGATGACGTCAGCAGCGGGTTATAAACTTTTGAATTGCAAGAATACTGAGCAAAAAGACAAAACATATTAAACGCTATAAGTCTAATAACAATCCAAAGAAATTCAAGAAAAATATCTGAACGTGGTGAAAACGAACACATTGACGATAATGAAAAGACCCATTTCCATAATCAATATACACGTATATGTAGAAGGCACTAAAATAAATCCCAGAAATAACAGAATAACCACCACGGACGTTCTATAAAACGGATACAATTACCCAACAGTGTATTTTTTATGGTATATGCACTCCTGAATTATGGAAATTAGTGTTCGGTATATTTCTGTGCAAGGCAAATGTATAAAGTGTCAGGCGCCATTCTTCAGTGACACTTCAGTAGACAAAATCTAACGGTTATCAGCAAGGTATAATGTGTAGCGGGCGCAATAAGGTGGAGGTTCAACAGTTGGGCCATCAAGATGAGAATGATCGTGTCATATTTATCCTCATCAACGTTTGAGTAACAATGGTATTGCTTGTGGTACGTCATCCTCGCACTTTCCGACTCGTTCCACCGCAACGCCTCTGGTTCAACATAAACGCATTCGTTGTATGTCAAATATTGTTCATGAGTGAGAAGAGTCACGTGACCTAGCTCGAACAGCCAATGGATTGCTGTTTGTATCTCTTTTCGGTGACCCACAACCAGTACTCACTTGTTAGAGTGTCAAAAGGCTAGATAATACAGCAAATGCGGTTGGATATCTAGGAACGCTCGTGAATACTTATCCGGGGTCCTTTTCAGCGACAGCGTCTACCGAAAAACAAGTGTAGAGCATCGCTGTGACCTTTGCAACAATGGGGTATGTCTGCCTGATTGTTTTCCTTCACTGATCCAGGAAACCCTAACTAGTAGTTTCGATCCGAGCTAGCGAAAGATCTCGATTTCGGTCAGCAAGACGCTAAAATATGAGCGCAGTGCTATACTTCGAGGAAGAGAGTTCGCATTCTGAGAATAGCTTGCAATGTCCACGTCTATAGATAATCAGTGCGTTTTGTGCTGATAAAATATTCACTGTGTCTAGTTTCCCCTTCCCCATTCTCCACATCCATCCTTGGCTATGTGGTCTGATATACTCTGAGTCAAGGCAAGTATAGAAAGCGTGTGAAAAATTATTCGATTTTGATGAACCTTATAAACCTTGGGAAATGGAAGCCTATCTTATGTAACGATACGCATTCAAATGAGAGATGTTTCTGCCTCAACTTCAAAAGATTCACAATTTTGCAATCCTCCAGAAATAAGCGTTTTGTGCTATCACTGAAAACTCTTGACCGTTTTCTTTTGAAAGGAATCTATATTGTTTTTCTTTCATATTTTTCATATTTAGAAATGCCGTATGGAAAAGGTTCTTCCGAATTTTGACGCGTAAATTCTGTTGTGGATGACGACTGAATTAGGAATGTCGCATCTGATTCCTATATATACTTCTGATGTATTTTTATATTGATCATGATTATAATTCTCTCAATAAGTAGAGAGAGAGAATTAAGGTTTAATATCGCGTTAAGAAAATATCTCAGCTATATATCGACGATCAAAGAAAATTCTAATTATTCTAACAACAATAAGTCAACAACCCAGCAATCCGGAAGTAACCAACAAAATACGCCAAAAGACATGTACGTATATTTAAACTTATTCAACAAACAGATTTCTTTCAAATAACCTAATCTTAAAATCTATTCATTCGATCAGACTATGTTTCACTGTGAGATCTTCGTGACATGGAATACATCTTATGGCTGGTTCAGTTTTTTAGTAAATGCTCTTGAGTTTATCGGGTATGACCGATTCTACATCGCCTGATCATGGCATGATCGAACCGTTTCTGGCTACGGTGGGTGTGTGGAAGTTCGATCAGGGTGCGGAGAAAGGGTGCTACAAGACCCAATATTACACAGTACCATGGAGACAGCCACTGATCACTGTTAGGGGAAGAGTATAGCGTTATGTCTGACCTTGGCAAATCTACAAGAGTTCTAAAATCGTACCTACCCACTCCAAGGCTTAAGCAATATGAGCATAGGATAAACCAGAAGTTCTAATTACAAGCGTCTGTTCCGTCATTCATAATTCAGCCGTCGTCCATTAAAAGTCTCTTAGCTGATTGGTAAACTGAGCACTTACACACCTTACCGGTCGTCTGGGAATAGCAAAACCTGCTATGTTTCCTTTCCAGACAGCAATGCGAACCACGAGTAAAGTTTTGCCCCATGCATGCTTTACGTATAAACACGGACTAAAAATTTTGGGAAAAAATTATTTCAAATATTTTTTTTAGGGTTCTTCCACACTAGACCAGTTCAGTGCTTTTCGTATCCCTGTTAGCTTTTGACACTGTATAAGAATAAGCTTAAGACGATGATTTTCTCGAGGCTTACGCTGAAGATATTGCTGTATCATAATCTTGCTCTTGGAAAAGGGGCAATAACTTTTCCTTTTGCCACTTTCAGTCGACCGGCAAGTCATGTATATGTACTAGGACAAATCCCCCATTAAACGATAGTTGTGACGTCACACTATTCAGCAACTGTAGATTATTTTTCTAGAATGTACTTCAGCCACTACATGTTATTTTCACACATGCATAGTCCCTTTAGTACACACAGGCTGGTGAGATTTTCTATTCCGAAATAGAGAAGAGGCGTGTGCTGTTTTAAACCTGCAACAAATCTGGAAAACACACAACAAATCCAAGTGAAACAAGGCACTTCCTGGTAAATCCACTTCCGAAATCATAACGAAAGGAGTCGCTTCAACACCGTAAATCTTTCCTGGTTGTCCATCCTAGGAATGTCCATGTCAGTTAAGTTAGTTAGGTAAAAGTTAGTCACACATATCAACAAACAAAAGACAATCACAGTGCAGACGCTTCCATCAATGAAGATGTGAGCGACTCTGCCGTCAAGTCTCAATTTCAATTTTAAATAAGTTTTATTCATCCAGGGATGACCATGCAAAGTTAACAAAGTTTCAATGGACTAAATCCATATACTGGCTTATGGCTCACAAACCAAAAATTATTAAACCGACCGGTTAAAAAGAAATACAGAGATATAGAAGGCCATAAGTTAAAATTAAGGACTAGAATGTATATATAAGGCCTTCTATGATTTACATTTATTAACATTAATAAGTTATCATTTAAAGTTAAATGTATATATGTATATATGAATAATATAATATTTACAAAACCGATATATTTCACACAATCGAAAGCTGTGTGGGAGTCTCGGACAATAACTCCCTCGGAATGGCAGCCCGGTCTATTCTCAGCAAGCTGAGTGTCGACCGGACTGCTTGAGACTACCCACACAGCCCTCCTAATATATATGCACAGGTATATATATTTTGATATAGATGAGCCCAATAATTCATAGAGAAATAGTGAGCCCATCAGATCATGAAAAACCATTCAGAAATGTCAAATACTACATTGTAGTTACAAGATAAAAACAAACCCTCCGTCCAAAATACAATATTTTGGACAAAAGGTAGTTTTAATAATAAATTAATATTAAGGAAGGGAGAGAAACAGGACTACTAGGCCGGCCTCGGAGAGCAAGGATACACCGCTAAAGAAAACCACACCGGGTACGAAAGCCAGACAATGCACTGCATAATGCAGTAACATGGTCTGACCGCCGCAGCCAGTGAGGACAATAGCAGGCGCACCCCATGACCTCCAAAACCGGTCCAACAAGTCCAGATCTCTACCTCGCCCACCAACAAACAATAGGCATAGAAATCTGCCGAACTGTATACTAGAGAATTTAACCTGGGAAACCCTATCCCCAGGTTATATCTCCTATACCAAAAAAGGCTCAATTTGTGCCAGAAAACAAATCCAGCAAGAAAGCGTACATGTATCATGTTATAATATGACTCCCCCCCTTTCCCGCGATACATGTACGCTAGTAAAGAAGTATATATACAACATCAGTCAAACAAAAAGAGAACTTTTTCGTTCTCGATTTTGCAAAATGTGTCCGATGAACACCAGAATTTAACAAAATATTCTGTAGAAAATCTACAAAAATCTGCCAGAATCCTAGCACGGATTCTAGCAAGAAATTTGACGATTATTGTTGCTGGAACAGCAGGTTTGTTTTCAAATTTGGACTCGTTACGTGCGAGCCAAATGCACCAACGAGCTTCAAAAATCAAAATTAAAGCAATTTCAAAATTGATCTTTGAGTTGAATTTTGGAAGGAGGCCGAAACGAATAACCCTGCTGTCTCGATTAAGACGAATGTCGGACAGGTCTGAAACCCAGCCAAAGACCAGGTTCCAAACCAGGCGGACATTCGGACAAAATACAAATAAATGCTCTGCGGTCTCAATGCCATTACAAAAATAGCACTGAAGCCGTCGAGTAACATGACGATTATACAATAAATAATTTACCGGAACGATATCATGGCTAAGTCGCCATGACACGTCCCGGACAGAAGGGTCAATACATTTATTCTGAATATTTTTCCACACCATTTTGAAATCAATAGTGGGAAAAATGCGAATAACACGCGGTTGCTGACAAATTGGACGGATTAATAAGAGATAGAATTTTTTGGACGAGCATGGTTGAGACCAATCAAAATTTGGATAAAGGGCCGAAAATCGCCGAAAGGTGTCCATTAAATTCTTATAGAAAGGAGGAACAAAGTCCGAATGCGGGAAACTGTTATCCGCAAATTGAGGATTAACAGATCGCAAGGATAATCCGATCCAATAACGGGCAAAATAAGCCCATTTCGCCTCAGAACCGTTAACAAATTTCCAAAGATGCATCAAGCGCAATGCATCCAGTTTTGAGGCGAGATGGGCCACAGAGAGACCACCCTCTGAAAAACCCGTATAAACAAAATGACGAGCAATAGGCTCAAAGGCAGTTGTCTTATATAAGAAGGAAAACATAAGTTTCTGGAACTTCCGGAGTAAATCCTTCGGAAGATCCATCACACTGCCAACATAAAGTAGTTTACTCAAGGCAACGGCCTTGAGCAAAACGCTTTTTCCAAATAGGGACAGACCCCGAAACTTCCAAGAGTCTAATACCTTGGTGAATTTTTTAAGAATCGGGTCCCATGTATTTGAAATAAGGTTCATACCCACGAAAACTCCGAGGATTTTCGCACCGTCCACCCAGGAAATCCCGAATGGATGGTCCGAACGGGTTTTCCACTTCCCCAGGAACACTCCTTTGGTTTTCAAAATATTTAATTTCGAACCGGAGGCCCCAGAGAAAAGATTGCTCCAATAAATCATCCTCTGTATGGAACGCTCAGTACAACAAATAGCTGTACTGTCGTCCGCATACAGGGATATCTTTGCCTCTCTAGGAGAGCCAGGCAACTTGACCCCCCTTATCTCTGGATCCTTCCGGATTTGAATCGCGAAAGGCTCCAGACACAAAACATATAAAAGGGGAGACAAACTACAACCCTGGCGAACACTTCTGGTGACTGGAAAGGGGTCGGTAAGAAAACCGTTGACAATAACTGAACTAGATATATTAGTATATAAAAGACGGACCCATTGAATGAATGAGGGACCGAAACCAAAAGCGCGCAGGGCACGAAACATAAAATCATGACTAACTCGATCAAAAGCTTTCTCTTGATCGAGTGAAACAAAAGCGCAAGACAGATTTTTTTTGATCAACATAATCAGAGACGCAGCGCAAAAGATGTATGTTATCCAGTATCGAACGACCAGGCACGCTACATGTCTGACCAGGCACGCTACAGTGATACTAGACAACACACATTGCATGCGGTTAGTAAGTACTTTAGAAATAATTTTGTAATCCACATTAAGAAGAGAAATGGGACGCCAGCATTTTAGATTGTCCGACTGAGAGGGATCCTTGCAGATCAGAGAGATGTAACCCAATCTCTGTGAATCCGACAAGGAGCCCTCCCCGAAGGCCAAGTTACAAACGGAGACAAGAATATCTCCCAACACTTCAAAGAAATGAAGGTAAAATTCCTTCGACAGGCCATCGTTACCCGGTGACCTGTCGGAGTTCATTCCTTTAAGGGCATCGTAGATCTCCTGTCTCGTGATAGGACCTTCACACACAAGGCGATCAGGCTCATCTAAGACAGGAACATCATCCAAAAATAATTTAGCAAGATCATCATCGATAGGTTCGGAAGACAATAGATTGATGTAAAAATTCCGACACTCATCGACGATGCGATCATGCGCCATTACAGGTCCGTTAGGAGTCTGAAGCTCCGTAAGTAATTTCTTTTTGGAATTGGCATATTCCTTTTGGAAGAAAAGGTTTTTCCTGATTATCTAAAGTTTTTGCTTTTGATCTAATTTTGGTTCCATGATAGTTTTTCAAATGAATATGTTTCAGTTGTTTCCGAAGTTCCAAAATTTGATCTAAATATTCACCGGGGTTATTGCGGTCAGCCTTCTGTAACTCCCGGTAATGCTGATACAGCCTATCAATAATTTCGTTTCGCTTTTTTGCGTGCATTTTGCCAAATTTGACGGATAAATCCCTAATTTCAGATTTTAAATTATCCCACCAAACCAAAGAAATGCCATCCGGACATAAAGTCTTATGATAATTGACTAGAACCTGTATTGACTCATGAAAGATAACATCTTTCAATAATAAGGAATTGAACTTCCAGAATCCAGGCCCCACACCAACACCACCACCAGACGACTCCAAATTCAGAGTGGCATGATCATGGTTGGAAAACGTGGAGGCAAGGATCCTGGTAGATATACATTTCGAAATAATTGAAGATGAAACATAGAAACGATCCAAACGACAAGCGACATTGTGTGCATACCAAGTGTACTGTCGTTTAGAAGGATATAGGCGGCGGAAGACTTCGACTAAATCGAAGTCTTTAGCAAAAGATTTCAAAATCTCCGCCCCAGCAGAGCCCGAATTTCGATCCCCACCCAATTTATCTAGCTCTATATCCTCCACACAGTTAAAATCCCCCCCAAGTACAATGGGTTTATTGCACACAAGGTACGGCACCAAAAAATTGAAGAAATTTCTTCGATCTTTGGCATCGTTTGGAGCGTAAACACATATAAGGCGTATTGGTTTACAATTAATTTCGAGATCTAAATACAAAAACCGACCATCATGGTCATATCTAAAATTTTGAAATTTTGCCGCTAACCCAGAAGAAACCAAAATACCCACCCCCCTACTCATATTTGCGCCAAAACTCCAATACGCCTTGCAAGGCCAAACTTTATTAAAACCCTCCTCCCATTGTTTGGCCTCGAACATATTAGTTACATACACTTCCTGTAGAAATACGATGTCAACCTTATTCCTAACGGACCACGACATGAGGAGGTCACGCCTCGCCTCATCTCGTAGTCCGTTGCAGTTAATTGTTGCGATGGTATACATTTATAACATTTATACCAAACCAAGAGAAATACCCATTGAAGGGAAAAGCCCCATAAAGGGGGAGACCCGTGGAAGGGTTAGACCCGCAAGGGGTTTTGCAAAGTGTAATGTGTGTATGCATGTATGTGCGGATGTGTAGGGGAGTGATCATTAATCGTGAGTCCTTATCCATGTCCAGGTCGTTATTCATATATCAGTCAAAAAAATAGTCCACATTAGGTAATTTCACCCAAGTCATGCTCGGGGGTACCAATGAGCGGAGACAAGGGGTCAATAGATATAGTGTCTAGGTCCATACCTGATTGGTTAACATCACTCTCCGACTGAGACTGCGGGCGTGCCTTCTTTTTACTGCTACTTCTCTTCTTCTTGTTGTTCCACGCAGTCTCCCACGACTCGCTCGACCTCTCCGTCATTGTCCCCGAACTATCGGAGTCCTCGTCGTCAGCCCGCGAGTCGCGATCGCGTTTCTTGCAGATTGAGGAATCCATTTCTTCTCTCTCCCCGGGATCCCCAGGAGCGCTCTCGACCGGGGTCGCAGGGATGATGTGAAGCTGCGCCTGGACAACAACACCCCCCTCACCGTCCAAAGTAACGCCAGCACCATTAACTCCACCATTCACTTCAACTGTAGCTCCCTCCTGTGATTCTGCAGAAACTTTCTTCCCAGTCTCATCTGGGGGGGCCGGAGTGGCCGGGATCCCCGGATTCTCCACCGCATCCTGGTTCGCAGGGTCGGACCCCAGCTCCTTAGCACCATCCAGCGGTCCGCTCTTCCCTGTACTGTTGGTGTCCTGGAGGGGTACTGGAATGTCCACGTCCTCTTCCGCGCCGGAGTGCGCCTGCGTATCTGGCCGTGGACCCACCCTCAAAGCATTGGCGTAGGTCGGGCGATTGATGGTGCAGTCATCGGAGAAGTGGCCGAAAGCGTAACACCTCCGGCATCGTGGCGTCTCGCACCTGTTTGCCACATGTCCTTTTCGGTTACACGTCAGACAAGTGGGCGGGGCACCGCGCACAGTCACAAGAGCTTTAGTGTTGAAAATCTTCATTTCCAGGGGAATGCGGTCTCTATCTTCCGGCGCACAAACCAGCGTAACATGACGGACGCCCGTCTCCATCCTGGGGTACCCAGGCACCCCCGTTTCACGGGCGATAGATTCCGACAAGCCATATGGACGGAGCGCCCTGTCAATGGCCCAGTCGGTAACATAAGGCGGCAGCCTGAAAATACGAAGTTCCATCATTGCTTTACTGTAGACCGTCACACTCAAAGGGGTCCCATTCCGAGTATGGAGCGTCCCCTTTGCCAACACTAGAGCAGCATGTTGAGCCTTGAAAAATGTAACTAGCCATTGTCCAGGACGTTCTCCAGGAGAAATCCCGCGGATACTACCCTCCGGAACAACACTGTATATAGGCTTGCACAGCCCTTCTCTGGGAATCCGGCCTTTGAAGGAAACCACCACAGTTCGGCGAATGATGCCTTGGTCAACCGAACGTTCCATGATTTGCTCATCCTCCAGCACACTGTCGTCACCGTCATCCGACATCATAAAAGGAACAAAAACCACAGCACTGCTGGAATGTAGAAAAACTGAAGGGTATCTCACCAATGAGTCCAATCCGTAGTCATAGCCATAGTCCGAGGTCGTTCCAGGTCGTTGTCCGGTAATCCAATAAGTTTTCGTCGCACTGTAACAAGTCTCTACGTCCCCTCGAAAGAGTTGACCGAGTATTGACCTGCTCAAATTGTTTACAGCGGATCCGTCATATCAACAGAACTGGTACAGGCAGTCATGACGGTACGGACAAAACATTAACACAATTATTAATTTGGCCACGTAAACTGGAACGAAGATAACCAGGCGATGTGTCGACTACGCACAACAGCTAAATACTATAGTTCATTTTATAAATACAAAGTCATACAATAAAATGATAAAAACTGATAATATAATATCAACATAGCGAAGCGATATTTTTGACCAAAGGGACACAAATGTGCAACAAATAGATACCACTTCTTCTTACACCGAGACCACCGATTTTTTAGCGCTGAATTTCTTGACAAAATCAATGGCTGCTTACATGAAGTATGTCAATATACCACTGAGTCCGAGAAGCCGACTCGTAACTGCACCTTCATTGTACAATAATATTCACCCAATTACGTAACGGAACACACCGGCTGTGGAAGTGTAGATTCGGGAAAAATAATCTATACCCTTTACAACAAAGAAGCTATCGTTTAAGTTAGAGAAAACACTCGTAACTGTCGATTCTTGAAAAAGAATGGACTCGGCGCTTCGCGCCTCGTCCATTCTTTTTCAAGAATCGACAGTTACGAGTGCTTTCTCCACTACATAATGCACATTCATACACCAAATTCTGATCTCCTCGTTTCTACACAGTATTGTTATAGTGTTGACAATTGACTTGAAACACTACAATACGAGAATACAATTGAAGCAAAGATGTTTTGCATCCCTGCCTCGACAACATCTCGAATCAGAGACGAGATAGACCAGCCAGGGCAGAAAAGTTAGTATTTTCCCGTTGAGAAAAGATGTGCCTCGAACTCAGCGATATAAATCGCATGACGAGTGCGATATATATACACCTTATAACACCTTATATAACATATATATGTTACATGTATATATATATCGCATGCTGATAGCACAGTGCGAACGTAGAGCGCAAGAACTATGGCATTAGGTTTTGTAACTTGTGTCTGGAAAGGTTAGAGGGGCTGGAGGCCGCTCGAACCCATGCACATTCAAGAACATCATGGTGTTCATATGAACAGACACAATCAACGCATGACTGTGATACATCATTCTCTAGATAATGAATTTGCAAAGAAACTCATATGGATTAAGAATAATGATCAGCGATACGCGGATTTGATGTATTTGGAACATCATGATGTCTTGCTGTCATCATTGAAAACGTTCACCGCTTATTTTCTGGTGCAGGAAACTAGCCTATGTTTATGTATACTACAGTTGTTTTTTAAACTATGGTGCTAATACTGCAACATGGATTAGATGATCTGGGGTATAGACACGGGAATTCTTCAATGGACGACGGCTGAATGTTGAATGACGGATTAGAGTCTTGTATTCAGTAGAACGTTTGTGGTGCTGACTAAGCTGACTTGCTATATAGCCCTTTCCGGAAAGTGTCTGATCTCCCCTTGAATACCCGCCGCTCTTTGAGGTTAGAGGTATGGAAAGCTTCGTCCGGGAAGTAGTCGCCTCGGTTTCACTTTTAACTAAGGCACCCGCAATTATTTTGAATGATAAATTGATCAACTATTCCAGATTATGTTTGAAAAGTTATTCGACTTATATTTTTACATGAACCGATAGATCCTGTATATACGTGTACACGTGAAAGATAATTCTCTAGAAAAATAAAATATTCAATCACTAAAACGAATTGTGAGTGCCTTTGGTACTTACCGGAAGTTCTCTGCACCAACACACCACTAGCGGAACAAGGGAGATAAAACCCTTTCCGAATTGGGCTATAGAGATGCGTGAATTGCGATTTGAGCTTTATATGGATATTAATCGCGTGAAGGGATATTAATCGTGTGAAGCGATAGCTAGGTAAACAGTCAAGTCACAAAGCTGTGAATAGAATTCAATTACAGAATTTATTGGAACGTAAAGATTCGGATAGAACTGATGTAATAAAAGAAAAGCGAAAGATCAATAGGACCTGATTGCTCCACGTTCCGGGTAAAGGTGTTATGTTTTGAATCTGTATGTTTATTTAATTGCTTAGCTTTATAGTTCTAATACATAATATTTCATTAAGGTCGATACGCACTCCGGCAAATGTTCATATAGATTAAGGGATATAATTACATGCTATTGAATTATTGCAATGAAATCCTCTGCATGGTTATGTGCTGGTGTGTATAGACGCATCGTATTACAACGCACTATTCCCTAACACATGTTTTCACACCTGTTAGCGTTCACCTGTCGAAAGGCGTTTCAGCAACAGCTCGGATACATGTGCACCGTATCGTCTATGTTTCATTCGTGAGCGAAAACGTTTACCAATATAGCTCGAACAAGCAAATTTTCCAAATTACATGAAAATATTCGGCTGATTTGATGACGTAATATCTTATAGCCAACACGTGTCCCTCTTGCGAATTCCTAATGATTTTTCCAAACATTCTCTATAACAATCTAATAAGGACTGCTTGACATGTTGAAAATACGCTTCGAGGCGAAATTATTTTATTTCTTTATAAATCAGTCTCTAAATCTCATGAACGTGTACAATGTAAGTGACATGGCACATCTCTCCATAAGGACGCCCATTTGTAGTTGATATATTTATTTTCAATACACATAAATATAAGGGATTTCATTAAAATTATCGACAATCGCGTTTTACACTGCCAGACAGTAACTATATGAACTATGGTTTCAGAAGGTGGGTTAGTGAGTGAGTGATTGTGATTTAACGTCGCTTTCAACACTATTTCATTCATATCACAACGTTTGTTTTCTATTCCTTTTCACACCTGGAAACGACACGGGTAGGGTTCTATTCCTTTTAGCACCCGAGACCCCACGGGTTGATTTGAGAAGGACAGTAGAGTGTGGTTAAATTCCAGGAATATCGATTCTAGGTGAACAGGGAATATCTCACAAAGGTGTGATTATTGCATCAAATGTATCAGTTTGGTCAGTGGATTAGATCTAGCACGAGAACTTCAAACTTCAATTAATATGTCAAATAGCAAGTAAGGTAAAAATGAGACAGGCTTTCGTCACCATGTCATATGAACTGTAGCCCCATGTGGATGAAACTCATACACGTATAACCGGTTAAGAATGATATCTTCTGTATACAGACGTCTGAGCAAGGTGATTATCTTATTATTTTATGTCTTCGATGTGTTATTTCAACTCGCTTGTCACATCTGCTTTTTAATGCAGATTGTTATTTGAAGCAATCATGATGAAGTAGTAGATTCCTTAATTTGCTGTCCTAAATTTCATCACCCTCTCTTGCTCAACAATCAAATTATTTACAACGCTCCGGAAATCCAAAAATATTTTTTCTTTGTGATTTGGCGATCATGGTGAAGAGGAAAATACGAATATCCAAATTTAGGATGTTATATCACAGAAAGCAAACACTTTGATATAGGACACATAAGAACAAAATATATTTCGGCTTCTTCTTATAAATATATTGATACACCGATCTGACGGTGGAGTCAAAATTTTCATTGGAAACCTGAACCGCTCTCTGTAACCATGATATTATTTCCATTTTTCTTAATATTTATTTATTTATTTTTATATTTATTCCTCATTTTCAAGGATTATCTCTCCAAGCTGACTATTACTTATGTTATATTGTAAAATGATAAAATGTAATTTGTTTTATGTTTTCGCTGTGTGCAGGAGACGCACAAATAAGTTGGAAAATGGATTAAATGATCCATTGATGTGTCAAGTCCAAATGGAATACAATGCTCTGCTCGCTACTCAGTCAATTTTTGCCATATATTGTCCATTTTAGGTTTTATAACATCACCAAAAGGGTAATTGTGATAGATATAATGAAGATGTGGCACACTAATTGTAAGTTTTTCCCCAAGTATCTATTACTTTGACATCAATGTAAACTAAATATCCAATTTATCCTAATTTTGATCTTTACACTTTTGTTGTTATGACACAAAAGGAGATCCTTTCTAAGCTTTTGCAAAAACAATTCAAACCTATGAGGGAGCATATTATCACCAGCTTAATACAATGGGGTTACCAATCCCTCTAATTATATCCCTGAACATAGGAGCATGAGCATAATTTAAGTGTACAATATATAACAGCGAGAATAGGCTAAGCAAGTGAACACTAAGAAAATCGTTATTAAACATATACGCTACATATTGAATATTCGAGCGAATATTGTTGAAACTTGTGCATTTATCACGGGGCTCAGCTTGGCGATATGTTGAAACTGTGTAATCAAGACTGGATTTGTTGTTCGCATAGTCTATGATATAATACGACATTAAATCGGGTTTGTGATTAAAGTTATAACAATGGGCTGTCTCGGCCGACAGTGTGTTGTTTGTGTTATGAATGAGATGTTTGGCAAGTCATGGATACATGTGGCGTCTGTTGCGAGTCCCATAAAGGTGGAAGGACATCACCAAATTTACTCTATAAGCCTTGCAATCAATCACTTCACTACAACCACTTAGGTTGACACAAGTGGTATACATAGTGACTTACAGATGTTTGATTCAACAAGGACAAATACATTATCGCAATATATTTAGGCAATGCTAATAATTACAAAGAGACATTCCTACCTTGGAAAATTGGTAGATTGGTGTGTTGGCGCTTATCTTCTCATTGGTTTGATCGCATTTGGCCTTGTATATCATGCTATATTTGTATAGCGTTCTTCTTGAACTATTTTACAACGCATCAAGGCAGTTTGTCTGCATTTTATTTACTTATATACAATATTATATAAATAATTTTAATTTCCTTTAACGACGAGCAAGTAAATACAAAATGACATTCATGTCCAATGATGCGTGTACAACATCAGTCCGCTTTATCATTCCACTTTCCTGTTTCTATTGACAATCTGTAGTTACATGATCGAATAATAATAATGATTACGATGGTAATAATTCAGTTTTTTTAAATGTAATTTCGAATGGGATGTCGGTTTTGAACATTCTGTAAATTAGTAAATTAGTCCATGCTTGGAATGATACCTGTTATGAAATTATCTCTCGGAAAGTCTGTAACTCACATTATATTTTCGCTTCCAAAAGATATACACAACCCCCACATCCGTACACGCGTGTATGTGTGTGTGGCTTTTATGTGTGCTTTTATGTGTTTGTGTGTTTTCCTTTTTTCAGATATCCTTACAGTATACTTCCTCGTGTTACTACATTGACCAGGGCGTTAGTAGTATATAGCGAGGATATTCCCTCCGGTTGACCTTTGACCTCAGAAATTTGCATATCACGTGACAGAGGTCAAAGGTCTGAGTGCACTTTACCTGTATCCTTTCATCTTGACCTTGGATCATGTTTAGACATGTTAGGGTTTTTCCTATCACGTGCGGTATGACGTCACTTCCGGTCTGTGTGAATGGGGCCTGTGAATGGGACATGTACTGTCTGTGGGGTTTTTCCCTACAATATCGTTCACTTTCGTGTGTTTCCGGTGTGATGGGTACGTTCGGTGAGAGGGGAACATGATAGGTCATGTACTGTCTGTACTTCCCGCCAGAATTTCGCTGTCGTCTGCTTGTCACGTGCCGAACACCTGGCTCCCCGAATTGCAACAATGTTGCACGTTCGCAAGATGATAGGCCATGTACTGTCTGTACTTCCCGCCAGAATTTCGCTGTCGTCTGCTTGTCACGTGCCGAACACCTGGCTCCCCCGAATTGCAACATTGTTGCACAAGGATTGACCTATATCCGCGTCCTATACCATTGATGGGATGCGTGTACTGTATTTGGGGAATCACGGGGAGATCAGGTGATAGTTCAAGGTCATATTGAATGATAGGAATGCGTGTACTGACCTGTTCATCTGTGGTTTACATCCGGGGACTTATATGCGGGTCCTTTAGCTGTGTGTTACGGGTTTTCACTGGAACAGTCGGGTGGTTACGGAGGAAGACACGGAGGTGGCCGAAGATGTCACGGAGGTGCCCGAAGATACACGGAGGTTACCGAGGCTGTTACGGAGGTTACCGAAGAGACACGGAGGTGGCCGAAGATGTCACGGAGTTTACCGAATAGACACGGTGGGTGTATGTAAAATTAGGATTTGTCCCGAAAATATACAAAGCGGAACACGGACTTTATCCCTAAACTAGGGGAAAACACCTATTAACCCTATCCAAAAGGGGTCATATCGGTCCCCGGGCTTATCGGGGCCTGGGTGCATGGGTGGGTGCATGTAAAAGTTTCTCCAGAAAAAATATAAAAAACGGAACACAGACTTTACCCCCTAAACTAGGGGAAAACCCCTATCAAGGGCGTATATTGACTCCCATTGACCTTTGACCTCCAGTATAGAGTGCGTATATTCACTACCAATGACCTTTGACCTCAAAAATTTGTATATCGTGACCTTTGACAGCCAATCAGAAGCGACTATTTTGACCTCGTCTGACTGTATGCATGTACTGACTTGGTTCTGGGGGTTTTCCATCATGGGGAGTGCGCAGGTGTATGACGTCACTTCCGGTCTGCGTGAATCGGGCGTGACCTGGGAATATGGGATGCATGTACTGACTTGGTTCTGGGTTTTTTCCATCACGGAGAGGTCACGTGATAGTTCAAGGTGATTTGAATGATAGGAATGCATGTACTGACCTGTTCATTCATCCGGGACTTGTTTACATCCGGGTCATTCATTGTGGTGGGTTCTGCGCAAGTGTGTGACGTCACTTCCGCTTTTACTAAAACTACCTCCGAACACAGAAGAGTTCCAATTTTCCCTTAGACGTAGGGTCCATGTTTTCCTCGGCCCGCCCCGCCCCGCCCCGCCCCGGCCGCAGCGCGTGCGCGCGCGGGTGATCCGGAAGTGCGCGGCATCACCGGAAGTGCGCGGCATCACGCGCGGATGAATGTCGGGTCAAAGGTCACATCCAGGTCAAAGGTCTCCCTTTCGGCAAGGTTCGGCAACAATGTTGCGGCATCGATATACAGAGCTTGAACACAAAACGGGGATTGTAAATTAACCTGGAAAGGATGGGCAGTTCCATTTGGACCAATCAGCGGTCGAGAAAAAGAGCTAATGAGCGATCGATAAAAGAACCAATGGACGGGTACTAGAATTTCGCTCACGTCTGCGCCTACATCCGGGTACTGGAATGCTTTCGCCTATGTCCGCGCCTACATCCGGGTACTTCTATGTAGGTATATAAAAGTGGGAATGTTTAGAGCATTAGTACATTCATTGCCCTGCCGATCGGAGCTACCTGATCAGCCTGCCTGACCAGCCTGAGCCTATCTGACGAGAGGGGCTACTTGCCTGACCCTCACCAGCCTGAGCCTGCCTCACCGGAGCTATACCATGAGACGTGGAGAAGATTTTCCGGGGGATCCAGGAGCGCCTCAGGCGCTGTAATCTTTGTTGTTGTTGTTGCTCTCTTTTTTGGACTAACCCGTCAGAATAGTACGTATCACGGACTACACCCGTAGAGCTACGTCTAGGCGCGCATGTGTGACATGGTCTATAAAACACGCCCATTCCTACGGTTACAGAGCCATGATGGAGACCCATCCCTATGCGACTCGCATTTTACAGCATGCGACCGTGGTTAATTCACTCACGGATTACCGAGCAGTGGTTCGGTCCATATTTGGAGATGGCGACGACAACGAGGGGCGACGCCAGATCCTGAACGAGTTTACAGAAGCGGTCCTGGACAGAGTGCACTCGATGGAGAGGCGTGCTATCACCCACCACTACTGGACTATGACAGCCATCCTTGATGCCCGGACTATGGACCACGAACGCTCACGCCGGAACCAGCTACGGCTCGTTGGCCTAGTAATGGTCTGTGCCCTATTGACCCTGGCGATGTGGCATTGACAGTGGGACCTGACCATAAATACGAGAGACAGTCAGAGTGTGTGTCATTCACCGATCGTCATTGGGTCAACCATGTCACCAGTCCTACGAGCCATCCTTCCCCTTACACCCCTGGTGGGGTTACACGTCTATGAAGATAAAGTCACCCTCGTGGAAGACCGTCGAGATGTTTGCTGGTCGCGCGCTGAGGCCGTATCGCATACGGTTACGCTACACCGTGACGGCTGGACCAAATTTAAACGGGTGTTGAGCGGTGAGCTCGACGGAAACCTAATCCACATAGACAATGCCATCTACGTACACCGTGGACCGTTCTCCTCACGCCTGGGCCGTTACCAAGACCCTACGCGAGGCTTACCCTAGACCCCGATCTGTGGACAGCCTTCGAGAAAGTGGTGCCTATCGTGGACCAGTTGTTTACACCGGACGAGCGATCAGCTGTTCAGTTGGGCTGGGCTCGTGCCCTGAGTGAAGCGGCGGCAGAACCCGATGAACAAATTACCAAACCTAGCAATGAACCAGACGACTAGACTGTCAGCCCAGTGACATGACCACCCGATCCTTTGATCTCACGGGGTTCTTCCTATAAATACGCGAGACAGTACAAATCTTGTACCATTCACGTACTGATCATGACGGAGGCAGTACGGGCGTATCTCAGCTTGACCCCGAGGTCTTCCTGCACGTCTATGCGGATAAGGTCGATATCATGGAGGAGATAGGAGACATCTGTGATGCAGACCCTACACAACCGTGCCCGGCTCATATTCGTCTGTCCCGTGAGGGCTGGACCAAATTCAAACGGGTGTTGTCTGGTGAACTGGACGGCGACCTCATTCACTTGTGTCACGATGTGTACATCCGACGCGGCCCCTTCTTTGCTCAATTGGATCGGCTAGATGGAGGAATAGTGCATTTTACCCTTCATTACTGGTCATTTACCATGGACACTGTGGAAGCCAACGAAGAAAATCAGAAAGAAACTCCGGCCCAAGATATACCGTTATAAATAAACGATAGAGCCAGGGTCCATCATCATTTGTCACCATAAAGAGCTGGGAGAAGGTGTTGGATAACTTATACTACAGTCCCGACAGTCCGGCGGCCTATAGTGCATTGTCGGCTCTCTATCGAGCGGCCAAACCCCAGGGGATACAACGTGCCCAAGTCCGAGATTGGTTAAAAAAACAAGACACCTATACCTTACATGGATCTGTCCGTCGCCATTTTCTACGACACCGGGTCATCGTGGGTGGTATAGATGCCCAGTGGCAAGCGGATTTGGTCGATATGAGCGCCTTTGCCAAACACAACGATGGGAATCGGTATATCTTGACGTGCATCGATATCCTGTCGAAGTATGCGTGGGTGGTACCCATCCGGACGAAAACGGGTGCGAATCTCATAGCGGCGTTCAAGGACATCTTCAAGACTGGGCGCAAACCCTTGTATTTGCAAACCGACGAAGGCACGGAATTCCTCAACAGACCGTTCCAGCAGTTTCTGAAAGCCCAGAAGGTGTTTTTCTTCCATACGTACAACGAGACCAAGGCTTCCGTTGTGGAAAGGTTCAACAGGACATTCAAAGGCCGCATGTATAAATATTTCAACTATAAGAATACAAGGCGGTACATCGATGTTCTCCCGAAACTTGTGAGTGGATACAATCGAGTCTATCACCGGAGTATAGAGAGAGCCCCTATTACCGTCACCCAACGCAATGAAGCCCAAATCCGGCGTATCTTTTACCCTAAGCAATCGCAGCGAAAGCCGAAGGAGGTGTTCAAGGTCGGGGACCCTGTACGGATCAGTAGAGTCAAGGGCAAGTTCGAGAAAAGTTACTTGCCCAACTGGAGCGATGAGCACTTCCTGATCAAACGGCGCCTACCCCGACAGCAGCGAGTCTATGAACTGGAAGATCTTCAAGGGGAACCGTTGTTAGGGACGTTTTACGACACGGAATTACAGCCTGTCGTGAAAACAAAGCAAGACTACTACACGGTGGAGCAGATTTTGAAAACGGAACGCCGCCGTGGCAAACTGTTTCATTTCGTCAAATGGCAAGGCTGGCCCAGTTCCTTCAATTCCTGGGTCGCGACCAACCAGGTGAAACGACTATAAAGCCAGACACCACTACCGTCATCCTTCATTCCACGTTCGACCATGAACACGGCGCTATGGACCAACAGCAGCTGCCTCTGAACACAGCGTCTCCCAAAACTCGCAAAGCGCAAGTGGGTTTTGTGGCCATAGTGCTAATCCTGCTGAGTGTGTTGTACGGAGGAATGTTTTACGACGTAGCCTATCTCAGCACGCTACTTAACCAACAGAGAACTCCAGCCATCAGTGAAACCGGTCTACAGATAGCACCAGTCAACCCCGTATCGAGCCCAGTCACCACCACACCCTGTGCAGAAGCCACATCGAGCTCCACACCAAGCTCCACACCTACACCAAGTACACCCACTACGTCTGAAAACCCACCGGATTTCATCCTTCACAGTGAACAGACAGCGACGACCGACGTTGTACCCACCACCATCACTCACAGTGAACAGACAACGACGACCGCCGTTGTACCCATCACCACTCCAGTTCACTCGTACCAAATTTACAAGAGCGGGTTACCACGACAGCGCATACAGCTCGAACCATGGACCCTCGGTGGCAGCATCCCTTCACTTGCGTCATCGCAGGACCGACGGGCTCCGGCAAAACGCACTTCGTCAGGAAGATCCTTCAACACGCCGACAGCATGATCACCCCACCCATTGCCCGAGTCGTGTGGTGTTATGGAGAATGGCAGGCAGCGTATACAGCAATGCCCCATATCACGTTCGTGGAAGGCCTACCTAACCAGGCCGATTTGGAACCCGACTCTTTGGTGGTTCTGGATGATCTCATGGCGGAGACGGATGCGCGGGTCACCCAACTCTTTACCAAAGGTAGCCATCATCGACGGCTCAGCATCATCTACATTGTGCGGAATCTGTTCAGTAAAAACAAAGAACATCGGAACATCAGCTTAAATGCCCATTATCTAGTGGTCTTCAAAAACCCGAGAGACACCACTCAACTGCTACACCTGGCGAGACAGATGTATCCCGGCCGCACACCGTTTGCGTTGGAAGCCTTTAAAGATGCGACAACCCCTCAGCACGGGTATATGCTCTTCGACCTCAAGCAAGCCACCCCCGATCATCTTCGACTACGGACCGGAATCTTTCCCGGAGAGACCCACCACGTTTACATGCAAAAATAATGTAAACACACCCACAGTGGCTCCCTCAGCTGGGGTGTGTGTGTTTGATGATGGGGATAATACAAAGAATTAATACCACATCATGGTTGACTTTGTCTCTGTTCGATATTCAGGAGGTAGCCCGCAAAAGGATAAAAAGAGCAGAGTTGTGGGTTCTGGCATTAGTTGTACATGATGTCTGCGCGAGTACGGAAGCACGCTCCCACGCTCCGTGTATTGAAGACGGCCCCACCCGAGTTGGTCCGAACCATTGTACGCGGTACGGACCCTGACCTTGTACGCCGTCTGTGCGAGATCGGGTTCAACCTGTTAAAAGGCAACGTACCACTGACTCCGGCTCAGAAGACCAAGTTGACCAAGCATAAGACAGGTCTCCGAACCTTAGTCCAGAAGCGAGTCTCTCAAACACAAAAGAAAAAGGTGTTACAGAAAGGCGGCTTTCTCGGGGCCCTCTTAGCACCGTTGGCCGCTTCCGTGTTGGGTCCAGTATTGGGTGGACTCTTCGGCCGACAAAGAACCACACGAAAAAAATGGTCCTCGTCGAACCACGGTTCCTTCAAAACTTGCAATCGCCCTACCCTGTCCCACCTACGGTGAAGTCCATAAACACCCTCGATGGAGAGATGCAACAGATCTTACAAAGACCGGGGTTAAGCGACAGTGAGAAAGTACAACGGTACGATGAGACGCTTCAACGGTACATGACGTTCATGGACCACTACAAAACCCTCTCTACCCCACCACCACCACCACCACCACCACCACGTGACACACCGCCGACCTCAGCACAGCTCCAACAGCCGCCATTACCAGGGGTACCACCCACAGCCCCACAGTGGGTGAAAGATGAAGTCCTGAAGAGTGTACCTGTATCGTTCAAGAAACAAGCTGGCCTGGTATTACAACGGATGAAACAGAATCCTAACACGACTTGGAATGATAAAGGCGAACTCCTGGTACAGAATCAGGTGGTCCCCGGTACCCACATGACGGATTTAGTGAATGACCTGATGCGTCAACGCAGGTCGCACACGGATCCTCGAGGATGGGAGGTCTTCGCTCAAGGCTTGAAAGACATGCATGTACCACAGGAATTGGTGGGGAACCCCCAGCGCTGGGCCTTTATGCAGCGTGACTCACCGAGTCGTGCACCACGACAGACTCCACAACCTTGGGAAGCCGAGCGGGAACCGGAGTCACCCCCCAAAACACCACCACAACGGGCACCTTCTTTTCAGGCCTTTAAAAAACCACCCTTGATCAGGACAACCCACATCTCCAGAGCCGTGACACGTAGCAAGTCACCGCGACGAACACGACCCCGGACACAACCGCCCAAGGCCTGGAACACCTATTAAAATCAACAGCGGCAGCAGGACAGCTCAGTCGCCATGTGTTACCTCACCCTACCCAGTAACAGTTCGCTGGATGTGTTTCCTGACAACACCGTGGCCAAGTACGTCACCCAGTTACCGCAACCGTTGCATTTACCTGGACGATGGGAATGTTGCCTCGTGGATATCCAATACCCTTACTCGTGGTACAACGTGCGAGCCAATGAAGTGTGGTACGAGGTCACCTACGAAGGCAAAAACACCCGACTCACCCTCCCCGAAGGCCAATACGATACCCCCAAGGAGTTCATGGGTGGGCTGACAAGACTGTTGCATTATAAGGCTCTACGGGAGGTCACGAATACATCAAAACCCATCAAATCCTTTCCCTTCAAGAATCACGTGGACTTCGATTACAACGCACACAACGACAAGGCACAGATCCTTCTCACCGCCAACGTGAGTGTCGTACTGAGTCCTATCCTACAGCAAATGCTGGGTCTCGCTCACGCGACCTACACGGGTCCATCCGAGGACCATGGCCAGATCCCGATGGATATGAAGTCGGGTATGTACGGACTCTACGTCTACTCGGACGTAGTCGACAACCACATCGTGGGCGATATCAACACACCTCTGTTACGGGTGGTCCCCATTAAAAAGACGTATGGAGATCAAATCACCCACAGTTTCACCCACATGCTCTACCTGCCCGTACGACAAACCGACATCAACACTATCACGGTGGATATAAGAGATGACACGGGACGCTCGGTGGCATTCGAACGAGGAAAAGTAGTGCTGACACTTCATTTTCGACAAGCACGTGCTCCCCACTTTGCCTAATGAAAGTACCTTACGAGTGCGATGCACGCAGCTATATGGACTATTATGCCCAACAGGCCGGGGGTGGCTTTCCGGTCTTTAGCGGTGCACGCATGCAACGAGAACATGGGCTGGGGAACATACTCGGCAGCATCGTCAAAACGTTCCTGCCCTTGGTGACGCGTGGGGTGAAAGCAATGGGCAAACAAGCGGTACGCAGTGGACTGCAAGTGGCCGGTGATGTCTTGGGGGTACGGCACCCAAAGAATCCTTGAAACGGCGGGCCAAAGAAGCGGGAGGCGTCTTGGTGGCCAAAGCACAACGCACCGTAGGGAATAAAAGAGCTGCCCCACCGAGACCACGCACCAGTCGACGACCGACCCAGCGACGACGCACATCGAAGACCCAGGATATCTTTTCTTAAACATGTCCTTGATCCACGCAGAGTCCTGTCCCTCCACCAACAGTGAATTTGATTTGTGGACCGTGCCGCCCACACAGACCAGTGCCGAACAAGGATTATGGGTGGAGCATCTCCCGCTCTCCAGCATCAACGAAACAGGGCCCATCGAGTTCACCATCAGTAATGCGGATACGGCCTATGTGGATTTAGCCCATACATACTTGTATGTGAAAGCCAAGGTCGTCAATGGGGATGGCTCCAGAATCATCCAAGCTGCAACGGTGGGCCCGACGAATCTCTGGCTGCACTCGATGTTTCAACAGGTGGATATTTTTCTCAGCGACAAACTCATCAGTGACTCGACCAACACGTACCCCTATCGAGCCTACATCGAGACACTGGCCGAGAGGCTAAAAAATCTCAGCTGACAGCCGCTTTATTCTACCAGGACACACCCGAGCACATGGACACGGTGGACAATGTGGGATATAACAAACGGAAGGCTTTCACTGCGAACGGTGCCTCGGTGGATCTCATGGGTCGACTACACGCAGATATGTTCATGCAAGACCGGTACCACTTGAACAAGATCCCCATCAAAATCCGACTGATACGGGCGCCTCCGACCTTCGCCTTGATGGCCACTAACGTAGATGGGCATGCAGCTGACTATAAGATTGTTATCCAAGACGCAGTCCTGTATGTCCGAAAAGTGAAACCGAATCCAGCCGTTCAATTGGGACACATGAAAGCCTTGGAAACAAAACCAGCCCAGTACCCTATCCGACGTGTACAAACCAAAGTGTTCTCTGTGCCTGCTGGAAATATGGGCACCAACAAAGAAAACCTGTTCCTGGGGGAACTACCCAAACGATTGATCCTGGCCTGTGTGGAAAATACCAGTTTCAGCGGAGCCTACCCAGAGAATCCGTTTGACTTTCAACATTTCGGCATCAATTTGTGGCCCTGCATGTGGATGGACAACAGGTCCCAGCCACGGCCTTAACACCGAACTTTGGGCGCAGGAATTTCATTCGGGCCTATCAGAGCCTGTTTACAGCCACCGGTCAAATCAACCAGGACGAAGGGAATATGATCAGTCGGGAGGACTACGCGAACGGATACACGTTGTTCTGTTTCGATCTGACCCCCACCTTAGAGAACGACCATCAGCTGACCCTGGCCAAGCAAGGCAATTTACGGTTGGAAATCCACTTTGCACGAGCCCTCGGGACCACCGTCAATGTGATCTGCTACGCCGAGTTTGACAACATCATTCAATTTGACAAGGCGCGCAACGTCCTGTGTGACTTTTCCACCTAACATGGATACAGACCAGATAACCACCGTGCTGGAGAATGACCCAGGGACACGTATGGTCTTTCAAGGGGTGTTCGCCCGAGATGTGTTCCCATTAGACCGTGTGCATCCTGTTGCACACGTTCTCAACACGGACCCGATGGATCGGCCCGGTGAACATTGGGTGGGCGTGTACTTGACAGAACAGCAGGGCGAATACTTTGACCCGTACGGCCTGCCACCCCTCCATCCCGATTTAACAGACTTCATGGATCAAGGCACAGAGACGTGGTGTTGGAACAGTCAACCGTTGCAAAGCCTGCCCACTAGCGTGTGCGGACAATATTGCTTGTTTTACCTGTACCATCGATGCCGGGGAAGGACCTTATCTACCATCGTACAGATGTTTGACGAGTACCCCAAGGCCGAGGACCGCGATGTACTCGTATATGATGGGCGGCCCATCATTTCAATGTACAAGCCCCGTTCTGGGTTTAAGTTCTTTCAATGTACAAGCCCCCTGTTCTGGGCTTCAGTTCTTTCAATGCACAAGCCCCCTGTTCTGGGCTTCAGTTCTTTAAATGTACATGCCCCCTGTTCTGGGCTTCAGTTTTCACGTGGTTGTTCTCACGTTGTTGTTGTTCACTGAATAAAAAAATGAGATCTCACCAAAAAACCCTGTCTTGTGTGTTTTCTATATGAGCATAGTGCATGAAGGCTATAACAGACATGTGGGGATTCGGTCAATGAATGAGAAAAGTAGCCAATCAGTGGCCTAGGATGGGGCCAAATGTAACCCATCAATGTCCAGAAAACAAACCAAGAGCACTGCAGTAAAATAGAGAGGCAATGAAATCAGCCCACAGACCAAGTACATGTTTTGGTCTAGGTTACGAGCGGGCATTCCAACATTTGACGAGGAGTTACAAGTTACAAGAGCCACAGGTGGAGTGAAGTGAGAAACAAAATGAGATTTCACCAAAAAAACCTTGTCTTGTGTGTGTTTTCTATATGAGCATAATATATGAAGGCTATAACAGACATGTGGGGATTCGGTGAAACTGGCTTTGAACACCGTATTAGCTAATCAGTGGCCTAGGATAATCCGAAATTCACCCGCGCGCTTCCGGTGATGCCGCGCACTTCCGGGTCACCCGCGCGCGCGCGCGCGCTGCGGCCGGGGCGGGGTGGGGTGGGGCGGGGCGGGGCGGGCCGGGCCGGGCCGGGCCGGGCCGGGGAAAACATGGACCCTACGTCTAAGGGAAAATTGGAACTCTTCTGTGTTCGGAGGTAGTTTTAGTAAAACCGAAAGTGACGTCACACACTTGCGTAGAACCCACCACAATGAATGACCCGGATGTAAACAAGTCCCCGGATGAATGAACAGGTCAGTACATGCATTCCTATCATTCAAATCACCTTGAACTATCACGTGACCTCTCCGTGATGGAAAAAACCCAGAACCAAGTCAGTACATGCATCCCATAGTCCCAGGTCACGCCCGATTCATGCAGACCGGAAGTGACGTCATACACCTGCGCACTCCCCATGATGGAAAACCCCCAGAACCAATTGAGTACATGCATAGTCAGACGAGGTCAAAATAGTCGCTTCTGATTGGCTGTCAAAGGTCACGATATGCAAATTTTTGAGGTCAAAGGTCATTGGTAGTGAATATACGCACTCTATACTGGAGGTCAAAGGTCAATGGGAGTCAATATACGCCCTTGATAGGGGGTTTCCCCTAGTTTAGGGGTAAAGTCCGTGTTCCGTTTTTTATATTTTTTCTGGAGAAACTTTTACATGCACCCACCCATGCACCCAGGCCCCGATAAGCCTGGGGACCGATATGACCCCTTTTGGATAGGGTTGATAGGTGTTTTCCCCTAGTTTAGGGATAAAGTCCGTGTTCCGCTTTTTATATTTTCGGGACAAATCCTAGTTTTACATACACCCACCGTGTCTCTTCGGTAAACTCCGTGACATCTTCGGCCACCTCCGTGTCTCTTCGGTGACCTCCGTAACAGCCTCGGTAACCTCCGTGTCTCTTCGGGCACCTCCGTGACATCTTCGGTCACCTCCGTGTCTTCCTCCGTAACCACCCGACTGTTCCCGTGTAAACCCGTAACACACAGCTAAAGGACCCGCATATAAGTCCCCGGATGTAAACCGCAGATGAACAGGTCAGTAAACGCATTCCTATCATTCAATATGACCTTGAACTATCACCTGATCTCCCCGTGATTCCCCTCCTCATTACATGGTCAATATACATGGAATCCCATCTATTTAACACATTTTCAAGGAAAGGGTGAGCCGATTTTCAGTGCATATAACCAGACATTTAAATTAATTGATTTTAGAAACGAAAGAAGTTAGAGTTATCGGAGATCCTAGTCAAGAAGGGCTGATCGAGCAGTTGTTCGTTGAAATTTTTGACAGACAAGACCAAGACCAGATAAGGAAATGGAATGCCCGTCTGGATCGCTATATATAACACCACACCTAATACGATAAACAGAGTCTGTCTCCATATTTCGTGCAACAAGCAGACTCGTACACGCCCATAAATGGAAGTATTTAGTTGCATGCTTTGTGTTTTACTGCCCTCAATCTCGTGTGGCAAAGGTACTTTTCAGAGTTAGCTATCAATGCGACCGTTCCGAAATGTGCCTTTCGCCAAGAACTGTAGTAATGGACAAGACCAGCATACTGCTGAACAAATTCTCTATCGCGATGGAATGAACATCCGAAATCCTTTGTCATTCTAAAAGTCATATGCTAATGTTGAAAGTTCACGCTGTTGTAAAAACCGTAATATCGTTCTAATACATAATATTTCATTTAGGTCGATAAACCACTCTGGCAAATGTTCATATAGATTAAGGAAGATAAATACATGCTATTGAATTATAGCAATGAAATCCTCGACAAGATTATGTCCTCGTGTGTACAGACGTATCGTATTACAATGAACCATTCCCTATCACATGTGTTCACAGCTTTTAGCGTTCCCTGTCGACAGGCGTTTCACCAACAGCTCAAATACATGTGTACCGTATCGTCTATGTTTCATTCGCGAGCGAAAACATGTACCAATATAGTCCGAACAAGGAAATTTTCCAAACTAAATGCAAATATTCGGGCGAATTTCAAAACAGAAAATGGCTGAATATTTCATTGGCGGATTTGATGACGTAATATCATATAACCAGCACGTGTCCCTCATGTGGATTCCTAATGATTTCTCCAAACATTCTCTATAATAGTCTAATAAGGACTGCTTGACAGGTTGAAAATACGCTTCGAGGCGAAATAAATTGATTTCATTAGAAATCAGTCTCTGAATCTCATGAACGTGTACATGACGTGGCACATCGTTCCACGAGGACGCCTATCTGTAGTTGATATATTCATTTTTAATACACATAATTATAAGGAATTTTATTAATATTAACGAAAATCGCCTTTTACACTGACAGGCAGTAAATACATAAGCTGTGGTTTCAGAAGGACAGTAGAGCGGAGTTTAAACCAGGAATATCGATTCGGAGTGAATAGTTGATATCTGACAATGGCGTAATTATTACATCAAATATATCAGTTTGATCATCGGATTAGATCTTGCATGAGAACTTCAAAATTCAATTAATGTGTCAAATGGCAAGTAAGGTAACAGTGAGGCAGGCCTGCATTACCATAGCATATCAATTGTAGCCCTATATCGATCAAGCTCATACAAGTCTAACGGGACAAGAATGATATCTTCAGTATACAGGCGTCGTTTGCAGTTCAGTTGTCAATTCCTTCAACATGCTGCATTGAAACGCAGATGTCACAGTCGAGTTCAAATAAAAATTTGAAATACAACAATTTATGTATCGCCGGCTTTACCACTATCTCCCTGAAATTGTATTTTAATTAAATAAAATCAATAAACATACAGCGACTTGTTCTATTGTTAGCATGGTGATTATTTTATAAGCCACATGTTCGGTGTGTTTTTTTAACTCGCTTGTCACATCTGCTTTTCAATGCAGATTGTTATTTGAAGCAATCATGGCGAAATAGTAGATAATTCCTTATTTCATTACCCTCTCTTGCCCAACAATCCTTTCACCATTTACAACTCTCCTGAAATCCCAAAATATTTGTTTTTGTCATTTGGCGATACATGATCAAGACGAAGATACGAATATCCAAATTTAGAAATTCATAGGATGTTATATCACAGAATGCAAACGCTTTGATATGGGACACATCAGAACAAAATAAATTTTGACTATTTCTTTGAAATATATTGATACACCGATCTGAAGGGGAGTCAAACGTTTCATTGGTAGCCTGAGCCTCTCTCTGTAACCATGATATTTATTTTCATTTTTTTTTTTATCTTTTGTCCTCCGCTACGAAGTGGTGGGAGGACTTGGAAATGCTAGCCGTCCAACCGTCCTTCCTTACGTCCGTCCTTCCGTCGTGACGTCCATCCCACATCTTGCCCCATATCTCAAGAACAATTCGACCAATCGACTTCACAATTGAGAAGGTTCTTCGACGGCAATTGGTAGTGATTTTGACTGAGGTACGTACTCCAAGATGGCTACCATTGACCATATTGAATTCCGTCCGTCTTGCATCTTGTGAAGGCGATATCTTGAGAACAATTTGACCAATCGACTTCAAACTTGACAAGGTGCTTCACATCAGCTTGACGGTCATTGGTATAGATTTTCACTGAGGTACGTAATCCAAGATAGCTGCCATTGACCATATTGAATTCCGTCCGTCTTGCATATTGGGAAGGCGATATCTTGAGAACAATTTGACCGATCGACTTCACAATTGAGAAGGTTCTTCGACGGCAATTGGTAGTGATTTTGACTGAGGTACGTACTCCAAGATGGCTACCATTGACCATATTGAATTCCGTCCGTCTTGCATCTTGTGAAGGCGATATCTTGAGAACAATTTGACCAATCGACTTCAAACTTGACGAGGTGCTTCACATCAGCTTGATGGTCATTGGTATTGATTTTCACTGAGGTACGTAATCCAAGATAGCTGCCATTGACCATATTGGATTCCGTCTGTCCCACATCTTGTGAACGCGATATCTCGATAACAATTCGACCAATCGACTTCAAACTTGAGAAGGTGCTGCACATCAGTTAGACGGCCATTTGTACAGATTTTCATTGAGGCAGTGTGTAATTCAAGATGGTTGCCATTGACCATCTTGGATTCCATCCTTCCTGCATCTTGTGAACACGATATCTTGAGAAAAGCTCAACCAATCGACTTCAAACTTGAGAAGGTGCTTCAAATCAGTTAGCATGCCATTGGTATTGATTTTCATTGAGGTAATATGTAATCCAAGATGGCTGCTATTGACCATCTTGGATTCCGTCTGTCCTGCTTCCTGTGAACGCGGTATCTTGAGATCAATTGGCCCGATTGATTTCAAACTTGAGAATGTGCTTCACGGTATGTAATCCAAGATGGCTGCCATTGACCATCTTGGATTTCACTCACCCATATTGTACCTATCTGTGTCGTGAATGCGATATCTTGAGATCTATTCCATCTATCGATTTATATAACTACAGACTTACATTCCAGTGTTACACTACCCATTATACTGCTTCCCAAACCTCAACTTGTCTCAATAATTCCAGATAAATGTGTCTATCCACATTCACGTATCAACTTTCCAAGTTATATTCAAGGAGATATTGGAAGCGTATATGCTGTACCTGTTCTCAAACAGGCTACTTGGCCGAGGACGCGCTAGCTATCCAGCTTGTTATATTTTCCCCTCATTTCAAGGATTATCTCTCCGAGCCGACTATTATTTATGTTATATTGTAAAATGAATTTTGTATCTTTTCGCTGTGTGCAGGAGACACGCAAATAAGTTCGTCTGCTCTCATCAGTTGTAAATGCAAATAAAATACCATTTAAATCAATTATAAGCTTTTAAGAGCAACTGCCCCCATCATCAGATATAAATACACAAATAATACATAACGAAACCGTTGGGATGCATTATGGAAAATGGATTGAAAGATCCACTGAACAACAAGTCCAAATGGTATACAATGCTCTGTTCGCTATTGTTCAATGCTGACAACTTCCATTACCTGTAACTCAGTTTGTGCCATATATTATGCATTTTTGGTCTTATGACATCACCAAACGAGTCATTGTGATAGATATAATGAAGATGTGGCACATTAAATGTAAGTTTTCGCCCAAGTATCTAAATATCTCTTACTTTGGCAAAATAAATAAGTAAAATAAATATCCAATTTATCCGAATTTTGCTCTTTATATGTTGGCAACAACCCAATTTTGTTGTTACGACACTAAAGGAGATCCTTTCTAAGCCTTTGCAAAAACAATTCAAACCTATGAGGGAGCATAATATCACCCTCTAATTCCTGAACATAGGAACATAGGAGCATGATCATAATTTAAGCCTACACTATAATAGCGGGATAGGATGAACAACAAGACGGATTATATTCTATAAGAGATATGAGCGCCATTGACCTAGAGTGAACACTAAATGAATTGTTGTTATACACATACCCTATATATTGAATAGGCGAGTATTGATGGAAGTTGAGCATTTAGATGTGTTGAGATTCTGTGTAAGCAAGAGTGAATTTGTCCTCACAGACCAATGAGATGCTGTGTAAGCAAGAGTATATTTGTCCTCACAGACCAATGAGATGCTGTGTAAGCAAGAGTAAATTTGTCCTCACAGACCAAAGAGATGACGTGTAAGCAAGAGTAAATTTGTCCTCACAGACCAATGAGATTCTGTGTAAGCAAGAGTAAATTTTTCCTCACAGACCAATGAAAATCCCGCGTTTCTTTTTGAACTGCCAATCAAATCAAATCAAATGCCTTAAAACTGGAAGATACCCCTTGAGGCACTATTGTTTGTATAAACCCCCAACGCCATTTATGCTATTTTATTCAACGGAGCTTATGTAAACTTTCCGCATACCTTTGGACATATGAGAAAGGTATGCGCGAATACTTATGATAGTAGGCTTAACATCTCACAGGCAAAGAATACATTTAATTTAGAAGTAGAGAGAAGGTTCCGGCTGCAACGCTATTATGGCCACGATGTGTTCCTGGTCCAGCTATAGCGTTGATGCCAACTTGGCAGAAACTTCGGTCAATCCAGCTGACCGCATGACAGTTGAGTCTGGGCCAGTAATTCGTAGCAACATACATAGACATCACTGTCGCATTTATAGAGAGATGTTTTATAAATGGTCAATGAAGATCATAGCGATCGTAGATATAAACAAATTTGCTTGTAATAATAAATGGAAAAGTTCAGCCTTGAGTTTAAAAATATAATCTTATTTTCTCTCTATGTGGATTATTAAGCAGTCAGAACTGCACGGTAATGCAAAGTTGAGCTCGTGGTGGCTACCAATTGGTTACCAATCAGTTGGAAAGCACCTTACTACCACGTAGTACCTGATTGACAACTGCACGGTACTGTTCAATCAGGACTTCACTGTACCAAGCTTAAAATTTCCGTGCAGTACCAATAGGTTACCTAGAGGTTGTCAGCATGAAACAGAACAGTGCATGAGTGATACAGAACTGAGTGGTACTGCACGATAGAAGTTTCCCTGTACCGCACTAAATTGTAACGTCATGTGAACGCGATATCTCGAGAACAATTCGACCAATTGACGTCAAACTTGAGAAGGTGCTTCACATCAGTTAGACGGCCATTGATATTAATTTTCACTGGGGTACGTAATCCAAGGTGACTTCCGATGACCATATTGGATTCCGTTCGTACATGCGATGAGAAGCTAGAAGCTGTGTGGCTTGACGTCTCCTGTTTTTTTTTGCGAATTTGCGACAAACCATAGTAATACAGTAAAACAAGTAGTTCCTGACTGGACACATATTATGGATTCACCCCTTGCAAATACCATGCCGCTTTTTCTGATTAGAAACAGCAGAAAATATCATTCAGTTCATCCATTTTGTTGATACAACTGAAAATTTTGAATTCAGGCATTCTTTATGCCGATAACAGGAGTAATTATGGATTACAAAATACGTCTTCCTCCGTGAAAATCAAAGCTCCAATGAATGGACTGCCTAATGGAATGATGATTTGTACACAACAGCTAACCACGTGACTGGGTCAATTCAACCAAACAAAATTGAATTGAATAGATGGCAGGGCCTTATATAACCAAAATAGTCGTCTTCGAGTGCCATTTACTCAGCTATTTAAAAAATCGAGAAAATGCTAGAAACATATTTCCAATAAAGTGAAATTTGTCCTGGGCTGGCCTTTCTCTTTAATACAAACAGCAAGAAGCACACACATTTTTTTTACGAATAAATGTTGATTTAAACTTTCTCTGCTGAAACGGTACATGTAGCCTATTACATGAACCCTGTTTCGTGCTTCATTCGTGCAAAGATTGATATTGCGGACATGTCGCTTTGTTTACCATATGCCTTAAATAATTCTTCGCGGCTGATGTCTTCTCGGTTGATGATGTCATGAGGAGCAAAATCGGTCCCACGCTTTGATAGACGTACATGTAGTAGTCTGAAAGAAGATACGCCTCTGTCTTCAAAAAGACTTGCACTAAGACCTATTGAATTAAAGTGCCAGAAAAGCCATTCACATGGCTGAGCAAGGCTTGACATAAACTCTTGTATATTTAAATTAATAGCTGTTTTGCATCTATTTTTTATTGTGTTAATTATACGGTCACCAGATTTACATTTACAACTATATTACCATATTAACGAATTCATAGCTCACCGATTGCCTAATTAACTACAGAGTTCCATATTTCGACAAAAAGTAAAGCAATTCCACTGCTACAATCCGACTATCATCTTGTTTTGCCTACTTATATTTTCAGTAATGCACACTCGTACACTTTCACGGGCACTCCAAATAGACCCTCTGTGTAACGTGTTAACCCTACCTGGCTCAGGGGCATTATGGCCCCCTACCAAACTTTCTGTGCTATCTCCGGAACGGCAAAAAATGGAGAGTTGAAACTCCGTGACTTTATAGTTTATCGTATTGGGGTCATTTTGAGCCTATTTGTATAACCCCCGAGCAGAGGATCATGAGTAAATCCAAGATGACGGCCACGTGGGGTCCCAGAAAAGTGATGTTTTTGTCATATTTCTTCAAAATTTCTGCTTTTCCGCAATGAAAAGTGGGCAAAAACTAGTTTATTTCACATTACATTAATATTTACCAATTTGTCATGCAGTTTTTGCGGAGAAATTGCAAAAATAAAAATTTCGGAAAATTTAACCGAAAAATCGACCAAAAAAATGCCGTTTTTGAAAATGACGTCACTGTGACGTCATCAAAGCGGCCATCTTGGATTGTTTTACATTTTCTGGTAGAGCTTCACCAAAGGGTATAGTGTGATAAGTTTCAGCCCCCTAGCTCAAGAGGTAAGAAAAATAATTAGGGGGGCCATTTCGGCTGGACAGGTCCCAAAAAGCCCAGGCCAGATAGGGTTAACAGACCGTGTGTTGAAATCAAACTCCCAGCGAAACGAAAGCATACCATGCTCCAAGCAGCTAGCCGCTGATTATCCATCGTCGCAACAAATGCAGGGGAACAAAATAATAATAATAAAAAATCTTCATTGACAGAGGTTGCCTAGAGAGAGTTAAAGGATCGACAACTTTGGTATTTAGTGGTCTGAGGCCTGACTGGCGGTGGGTCTTTGCCAGCTGATAAAAAACATCCACGAGGTGTTGATCCCCAATGAGTTTTTCTGCATGTTTGGCTTTATGTCAGAGGAGAAGCTGCAGCCGAGCCATGGTTCTACCTCGTATATTGTAGAACGTTGTACCTTGAAACGACTCCCATCAGGCAGCCACCATGTACGATGCCCTGCCGACATAGGTTGGACCAGTGCTCAGAGGAAGGTGTCGTTCGCATTGTGCCCGATGATCTTGCCTCACAGTTACGGATTCGAGAATATTTACACATGCTGTCTTTGTAGACATCCACTCCCATACCTGTACAACTGGAACATATCGGCAACTTAGAGGAAGGGTATGACGTCCAGACTGTTGTATCACATGAGGAAGTCCTCTAAAATCTGCATTCCTTTACGGACACCTCCTGTAGCTTGGTATAGGCCGCTTTTGTAAGCCACGACCCATGGTCTCTTGAAAGCGGCCGAGGATGATCATATATGTGTAAGAGAAAAGGCCTTTGGTCTGAGTACAGTCGAAGGATATTTCACACTGATCAAAGGACACTTTAAGCGTCAGATAATTGCGCACATCTAGAAACAGGAGAGCGGACTTCCTGAGGGTCGCATTTTAATGAGGTTCTTTACGTTGCCGGATTTGTCGAAGTAAGGGTAGAGGAAGGCGTGCACGAGGATAGCGCCGTACCGTACCGTGCTGAAACCCAGGACGGGCAATTGGCTCAAATATTCTAGAAAGCGGGGTTTCAGTGTTTGGACGTACGTACGGCTTGGGCGATTCTATGGTCGGATCGACATCGCCGTAGTCAAAGTCCTCGCTGGCGAACCCGTCGTCAGCGTCATCGGCGAGAGTCGTCTTCAGAATGCGGTAGTCAAAGGCGTCCAGCGCATACTGGAAGGTCGATGTCAAGTGTTGAAAACTGGCTTAACAGATCAGATACGAGAAAGGCCCGTGGCTGCTGCCAACTAAGGCATGTATTTAGTTCCTGCATAGGTGTCGAAAAAGTGACGTTACGTCGTTTCAGCCGGGCTCACTCATACGGATCCAATGTGTCGACATGGACCAGAATCGTCCCTAGCGACACACGATAGGTGGCGGTGGCGAGTGTGGTGTATACACATATGTTGATATTGGGATAACAATATCGGAGATGACCCGTCTCTGTATGACGAGAAACTCGAGAGACAGTAGAGATCGAATACATGGTAACTGTACAGGTATTGCAAGAGGTGATTATGAGGATGAAAACACGGATATCGCTCTCACCGTGAGCTTCTATACACGCAACCGACCACGTGCCATTAAACCCTGATTGACGCCCTCATGCCTCCGATTGGTCTAGGTTAATATTTCAATTCTCTTAAGCTCATTGTCTCTTGAACTCTATGGTCTGAATTATTCGGAATGACTCCTCTTTCTCAGTGGGGAATGTCTAGACTATATGGGCATCGGCACCATGCACTCCATCCCCTGCAGTCGTGGAAGAGAATTTATACCTTTTTTGCCTGCACTGTCTCCATCAGCGTTCTGCTGATGAACTACCCTTTTATTGTCTCAACGCGTGATCGACTGATCTGCTTTTGTCTCGCCCAGCAGAACACAGACGTATATAAGGAACAGATATTGGTGTCCCACAGACTTTCTTCCAAGTTTTTTTTACCAATGCGAACTATTGTGTGCAAGTGCCCGCCCTCGGGGACAGAAGCCAGGCATACATAGGGATTATAAACGAACATTAAATCCGACATTCAATACGTATCCGTAGAGGCCATAGAGGATTTTCGTGTCAATAATCGAAATTTGCACATTGTAGCGCGTTGATTTGTGTTTTGGGGATTCTCAGGCATTTACTATTATACATATAACACTCTTGTGCATGCTGTGGCATATCTGATCCAGGGAACATTTTCTCTCAGTCTTATTACAGATCGTATCAAAATACATGTATTTAATGGAGGCGCCTGTAGAGTTGTTTCTACCCAAGCGTTAAGTCGTATTAACGCCTGGGTAGAACGTATTATAATCGGATTACAACGCGTATAAGGGAAGTGGGAAGAGGTGCCGACATACTGACAGAGCCACATGACTTCACAGTATAGTCTTCCGGTTAACCTATTCTAAAGCACATACCAAGAATCTAACGATTCGTGATATGTGTTGTATCTCAGGTACGCTTTTATTGTACCTGTTCATGTGGCAACTTGGATGATATGACCGCACGGCCACTAACACCGGCACAAGCAGTATTAGATACAAATATAGATAGCTATGATGGAAATGCTCTGACAACTCGTATATTGGTAATTGGTGAGCTGTTTCGCGTGACAACTCGTACACTGGGGATTGGTGAGCTGTATCGTCGTCAGACGAAAATGACGGAATTTAACACAAAAGACTAGTCTAGTCTATAAAGCCCGATGTCGACCCAGCATCAACTTCCCACAAATGCCAACATATATCAAAGACCAAAAGGTCTGTACAGGGCCTCGGGGACGAAACGTCCACCAGCAGAATCTCGCCATAAATCAAAACAAACATCAAACAGCATCTTGAACTGAAGAATGATGATATTCGGAGAATGTGATTTCAAGATGATTATCGATTTCCTATCTAGAGTGAGAGCAAGCGCTGTAACTCGTGTGACTATTGTAGAATACCGTTTATCGCTATTTGTCCAACGACTTCAACGTGAGAGCCTCGATTATGCGGAGTAACCATGGAAGTTCTGAGTATCCACAGAACAAATATTACCTAGCTTTCTGTGACCGTTTGTCAGATGACAGTTCCGGCGTAACAAACAAACCGGAATACACAGGTGAGCTTATGCTGGTGGAGTTTCAAGAGGGCTTTGTGGTTTTTCGTGGTGATGAAATCTCAGAAATGTCAGAGTATTGATCTGTTATCCTATATTTTAAATTTGTATGACGACAGTGAATATAACATGGATTAAGGCTTAAGATTGACAGTATTATTGAAAACTGCAAATGTCGACGACCCGTGATGATTAGAGTTGTTTGATGGTATGGAGAACAGAGAAGAATTAGCAACGGTGGGTACGCAGTCTGCCTTGGTATTTCACAAAAAGGTAAGTATGTGTACAAGGTGTTTGTCCTATCGTCTTACTCTTTAAGGGGTTTCGTTACGTGCTTTAGAAAGAATCGCAAAACTGAAATTTTGTGTATTATACGCAATGGTGATGTCTTATGATTTCTTTGAATAGAATAGTTCATCCTTATTGACGTATACTAAGTTGTCTAACAGAATGTCCGGTTTCACAATAGCATCATTCATAATTTACAATCGGCACTTATAGTTCAGAAAGGGCAGTTTCATCAGCTTGACGTTAAATTATCTTTTACTCGCTTGAGCAAAGGCAATTCTGGTACTCCCTATAAACTGCGACAGTGGTGCTGCGAATTACTGGTACAGTTACGGTAGCCATGTGTTGAATGGGCACCCAACGCAAAACAATATATAGTCATATATTAGACAACGATGGAAAGTCTAGTGTGCAAAACTCTTCGGACAAAAGCTGATAATCGATTCTGTTGTTGGCAAATGATGAGGAAGAAGAGATAAAGTAATGTAAAATCCTGCGAAATTGTGTACCACAATATTATGGTTCTGGGTAGATTCTCAACATCTGCTAACCAGAATGTTCTATAGTCTATTTGTAAATCTGATGTAATCAGCCTCAAAATCGATGGATTTTGTAAACTCTACCCTGCGCGTTTTTCAGCAGAGAAGTTTCTTAATTTGGTATCACATTTTATTATAGTGAGATCGTCATATACATCTGAAGAAAGTTTATCTTGAAACTTTGCCCGCTTCTCCGGGTTTTCTGTCTCGCCAAGTAATGTGCATTGTACGCGGATAGGAAAATGACGTCATTGCGTGACGGGTATGCATTTCCCCCTTCTAGATATTTTTCCTTCCCCTTGAGCTAGGCGACTGAAAGCTACACACTATACTCTTGGGGCAAGGTCTAATGTCTTTCGAATTTTTATTTATGTGTTTTCTTTGTAAGATTTGCATGATAAATTAGTAAAATAATAGCCTGATGTGATTAAAAACAGATTTTACCCAATTTTCCTCGAAGAAACCAAGAACTTTGAAGAAAAATGACGAAAATTTCCGGAATAGAGTCGGAGCGCGTTGGCGTAGTGATGTTCCACCAACTCATGAATCAAGCGGTCCCAAATATCCGCGTTTCTTGTTTTAAGGCAAGGGAGACTACTAGAAGTATGCCCATGTTGCTCATCTTTTTCAAACCCCTTTCTTTAATAACAAAGTGGTTTCATTTTAACAGATGATCAAGAAATAAATTACTAATTTATGTCAGTTTTTCCGCAATATAGCGAAGAATACTATCACCCAGAAACGTACAATTGATTTAGCATGGCATATTAAAACTCCAGCTTCGTACATAAAAGCTCGCCCGAACTAACGCAGTGAAATAGGATGGACAGTCCAAGCCAATGAACACTGGTTCGCGCAGTCAAACCTCATATAATAATGTCCCTCCTGAAAAACCCTCCTATTAAGATCAGAACCTAGCGTTCCAATTGGGATTTTAATATAACCAGTCAGTTGATAAATAGAAGGGCACACAACTCTAACATTTAAAGGCACATTCTCACGATGTGATTTGTAGTAACAACTCGGCAGGGAATCTAATCGCCTGAAATAAAGCATGTTTTATTTATTACGACTTGTAGAATGCAGCTAAAATCGTACGAGTGATCTCACGATGCAACTGAGTTGTGTTTTGCAGTTTTTTACCAGAACGCGCACCGTGAGAATTCGGGAAGAGGCAGCTGTTCTCCATCCGCCCTGGGGACAAACTCCCATTAAGTTAACATGGAGAATTACGAAAACTCTCCATAAATATAAAACTAAATATTCCTGACCGCTGTTTCTTACGTATTTGTTGACTACAATCATTTCACCAAACATACGAAAGTTTCAGAATTTTTCAAGGGAACCGGGATAAAACAAGCCCCCTGGGGTTTTACTCCCGCCTTATGTGCGGCTAATGTTATTTTTTATCTTGATATCCTGTATATTCGTATATCTGCTGTATGTTTGGTGAATAAATTCAATTCAATTCATTCAATTCAGAAACAAATATATTCACCAAAACGAACTTTCGGCAATGTTAAAACATACAAATCTTGCCCCAGTCAGAAAGTTGAGAGTTGAGAGTTGAGAGAAAGTTGAACAACCATTCTTTTGTTCTCGCTCAGGGTGGACTGCACCACTAATCCTTCACACAAAAGCATTCAAGAGTATCGCACCAAACAGTCTGAAAGATTGGAACCTGCAGAGTATCATACATGGCGTGTTCGCTTTAAGGCAATTGGTCAAAGAACTGATCAGAAAGTAGACTTCAATTAAGCGGCAATTACTTACTCAAATCGACACATGCTGATCTCAGTAAACATGCTATGGTTACCATCATATTATGTTTACTGAACATGTATGCTGTTTCCAGTTTTACATGTTTTCATTATCTGATGTAGAGAAAGAAACGGTCCGGATTATTTATTCTGAACACCATCATTAAACTCACTTTATCCAATTGGTTTATTACTGGAGGAGAAATTACCAGCTACGCGGGCAGATACAGTCTTTATGACCTACATATTTTATTCATAGCCATCGACTGTAGAGAATCTACTGAAATATATAAACACTTTATAAGATACTCCAGTAATATTAAGAATATACATAATCGATTTCTATTCCACTAACAGAGTCATTTGGTTTTGAATTTATGTGAATACTCTATAACCAAGAATACTTCGGGAAAAGACATTTACAGAAAATCCATTCAAACTTCCAGTTGATTGCTGCGTCAGACGATTCAGAAGCCAAACGAGTTTGATAACCCAAGTGTTTTTTTTTAAGTTATCAATTGAACAGGCATATATATCCAACTATTGGGAAGTATATACAAATTCTGTTTTCGAGAACATATAAATTGGTCGAATCTTCTCGATCGCTGGGAGGGAATAATTTCCTATAGGCTTCCACATTTCGATGATTTCTGAAGAAATGTACATGGAGATCCGTTTGATATTGTCTACTCTCAAATGTAAAACTACGTGGACAAATACATTCACTGGCGTTTGGTGATCTGGGACATGTTTAGAGAAAATCGTGCAATGTTAATTTTTTACTAAACTGAGAAAATACGATATGTGGTGTTACGAGCTCGGAAGTGAGTTCGCGGACTTATTATATATGCTAGTAGTTCAGCTCGCGTGCCCTTTCTATACTACTTATCGCACACTACTCATCGCGTATGCGCAGTCGACCCATTCTACTGTAGGGTGCAAGCCTGGCCCATGGAATCTCAGGTAGTGAAAACCCCAGGTCTCTCGCCCCACCCTATCCCGCGCCACACCTATGCGACCCGCTGTGCACTGAGTAAAGTGGAGTAGGAGTAGGAGGAGGAGGAGGACACGCCACGGATTATTTCCCGCTCCACACCTATGCGACCCGCTGTGCAGTGAGTAAAGCGGCGTAGGAGGAGGAGCAGGAGCAGGAGCAGGAGGAGGAGGACACGCCACGGATTATACTAGGGAGATATATGAATTAGCATATTGCCGAGGTACCTTCATGTAGAATTGAGCAAAAATTCTGTTGTTAATTTCTTAGGGCGAGGAAAGGCCTTAACCAGGTTATTGCCAGTGACTACACATAGTCCCAGGAAGATTTACATCCTACCTTAATTCTCAATACTGAGAAGCATCCTTATTCTGGAGTCTGAATGTGAAGCGCCGACAAAAGCTTTCCTATGGAGTTATATGGCTGCTTTTTAGTCGCTAGACCTCCCACCTCTAATATATCTCACCAAATTTTATCAGATGTATGGTAGTATGCTGCTGGTAGATTGTTAGTCCCAGAGGTCCAGTCTCTGAACATATCATTTGACAGATATATGTAGGTGTATTTTAATGGTTAGAAATGTGAGCCACACAAAGACAGGCATTGCAGGTTAGTTTTTCGGGGTAGTCTTGCATTTACCATGTTTACCATATGTTGAGGTGTGTACTCCACCAGAAGCCCTAGATGCTCGTCCAATAACGTCAGATGCGTTACTTTTTTGCCAACATTTCCTCACAGCTGTCGAGCTAGCGTATCTAATTTCGCTTAAGCCGATGCTAGGGGCCGTGTAGTTACTTTATAGAGTCTGAACGCGAGGTTCCGAAAGATGTTTACTTGTAGGGTCATTTACCTTTTTTATTCGTCAGACGTCGTCAACTTTTGCGACCTCTTACATATATATCTCCAATTCATCATACAAGTAGTTGCCTATCAATTTATATATAGTAGAAATAGGCATTCCCTCATGAAACACGACGTGAATTACACTTCAACACATGTGCACATACCTCCATTTTCGCTATATTATTCGAACCCATTTGTCACATTGACTGTTGGACTAACATTTAGAGGAAATACAACATAAACTGTGCACAGCGTTTACAGAAGAAATTTGTTCAAATCCGTATAAATTTGATCGACATGGGGCTAAAAATAGTTGTTTCCTTTCACACGCTATAGCAAGAAAGGTCAGCTTCATGGCAACGAAGTTTGCCATTCAACACATTAATTGATCTTTTTCCGTTAGCGTGCTCTATCTCTTTCATCGATCAAGCTGATACATTTTTGTAATAATTACGCCACTGTCAGATATCTATTCACCCCGAATCGATATTCCTTGTTTTCAGCTATGCTACACTGTCCTACGGTATACCTAGTGTAAATATGAGATGTAGTGGCTGTGTGGTCATATCAATTCAATATGTCCACATGAGCAGCTACAATCAAAGTGTGGCGTTTTGGTCCTTGAGATGTTTTAGAAATATGCTGTCAGTATATTTGTCTTTGGTGTCATATGACTTTTTGGCAGTATGCCAGCATCGTTTTCCATCACCCTTTTAATGTTGCGTTTAATTGAAGAGTTGCATCTATATTTGATTAGTATTGTATAGGCATTGTAGATAGGAAATTATTATAATTTATTTGATTGATTTTCCTTTAATTGCTAATTTTGTAAGTCGTTTATCACACAGACAAAATATAGTATCAGAGAGTAATTTGAAGGCGGAGTAAGCATGGCATCGACCATAACTAAGTCTGCCTTATCATCTGTCATTCTTCCTGTTGTCATCTCAAGTCTTGGTCACTTAACGCTTAATTAACTTCAAGTGTTTTGTTAGCTATGATTGTCACTGGACACTTTGTGATACTGTGCTCAGGTCAATTCTTAATTCAAGTGCTTTACTACAAGGATTCATCCTTGACCAAACTGCTGTTCAAATAGAATATTGTAGCACTTAAGATAACCTTAGAAAGTAGTGTCAATAGTTCATGCATGATCTGATACTTGAACTCTAATTGAATTGTTGTTTAAAAGTGACAAATAAGTTGCACCTTTAGTCTTTACCATCACGACTCCGGTGTATGTATCTATTTCACCATCGCTGCAGACGATATTACAGAGATTTTGTCAGCAGCTTGTTTGTTCCATCTTGATCAGCTTTAGAGAAGAATAGATTCCACGTCCACGTTCTGTTCCATTCTTTAATAACAACGTGGTTTCATTTTAGCGGATCACCAAGAAAGAAATTACTAATTTGTGTCAATGTTTCCGCAATATATTGAAGAATATTATAACCCAGAAAGGTAAAATTGATTTAGCATGGCATATTAAAATTTCTGTTTCGTACATAAAAGCTCGCCCGAACTTACACAGTGAAATAAGATGAACCATCCAGGTCAATGAACACTGACTCTTGCTTTCAAACCTCATATAATAATAACCCTCCTATCAAGATCAGAACCCGGCGCTCCAATTGTGAATTTTAATATAACCAGCCAGTTGTTAAATAGAAGGGCAACTGAGTTGTGTGCTGCAGGTTTTTGCCAGATATCACACCGTGAGAATTCAGGAAGCCCACTCCTCGTCAGAGGCAGCTGTTTACCCCTCCGCGCTGGGGGGCAAACTCCCACTAAGTTAACATCGAGAATTACAAAAAAACTCGCCGTAAATATTAAACTAAATATTCCTGACCGCTGTTTCTTACGTTTTTGTTGATTATTTCATTTCACAAAACGTACGAAAGTTCCAGAATCTTTCAGGAAAAAGAAACAAATATATTGACCAAAATGACATCTCGGCAATGTTAAAGCAAACAAATCTTGCCCCAAGTCAGCCAGCGGAGAGACGGAACGTTGAACAGCCATACTTTTGTTCTAGCTCAGGGTGGACTGCACCAATGGTCCTTCACACAAAAACATTCAAGAGTATCACTCCACACAGTCAGAAAGATTGGAACCTGCAGAGTATTGTAACGTGTGCCGGGCCGGTCAATGAACGGGACGCAGCTGAGCTTAGTCTCGTTAAATGGTAGCGTACAAGCTGTCAGGCCGCGGTCCCTGCCGGCAGTAGTCCTTGCCGACTAGAGATTCACTTCGGCCTGTCACCTTGTCTGGATCGAGAAAGTAGGACAGTTTAGAGACAACCAAGGCTGATATAGAGTGAAATAATGTGCAATAATATTCAGTTAAATGTACAGGATTATCGTGGTTAAAGATGTAAATATGTACAGTTATCATATACACGCGCCGCGTAAAGGGCGGCCTGGTTGCTAGCCCTTTCCACACGGTAGGTGATCGTAGGGGCGGCCTGGCTGCTGGCTCCTCTCTTGGTATGGAATGTCGTTGGAGCGAGGCCAAGGAAAGCGGCTCGACGTCCTTCCTTCTCCCGGTTGTTCGAGCGAAGCTATGGATATATCGGCTCTCTTCTCTGTAAGGTAGGTATATCGTCCCCAGAAAAAACCGTGGCTTCCCATCGTGGATATGACCGTCTTCCCCTTACAGGTACGTATGGTCCCAGAGATTGCTCCGTCTTCCCACCGTGGATATGTCTACTTCTCCTTGTGAGAAATCCCCTCTACAGGGAGCTTCGTCTTCCCACCGTGGATATGTCCGTTCCTCCACAGTTGTGACCTGTCTTGCGAGGATGCTTTCGTATCCAAGGTAAGTATATCTTCCCCAGAAAGTCTCCTGAATGTGACGTGGCTTCTCACCGTGGATATGACCGTCTTCCCCTCGCAGGTACGTATTTTCCTAGAGATAGACTCGTCTTCCCACCGTGGATACGTCTGTTTACCTGGAAGGTACGTATTCCCTTCTACAGCTCGGTTCGTCTTCCCACCGTTGATAAGTCTGCTTCTTCTTGTAAGAATTCCACTCTACAGTTAGGTTCGTCTCCCCATCGTGAATACGTTTGTCTTCACCTGGTTGGTGCGTATCGGCAATGCCACTTCTTCCGTGTGATTATTATTTCACCCAAGGTTCGTCTAATAACCGTGATCTTCTATCCAGACGTAGTCTGGCTTGCGAGGATCCTCTCCTCAGGATGTATCCGGCTAGATGATGTGGTCTAATATCACGTCTTTGGCAGTGAATCTGTCTGTAACAGTTTTGAGATGCTGCTTCGGTGGCGCGCTCATAGGCACCGTAAACGGCCCAGACTGAGGTACTCACCACGACTGATAAAACAGAATTCCTTCGATAGACTTCCTTCAACGTTTCAGATCGCATCAAATTGCCCTGCTTCCCCTCACAGGTTGGTACCCGTCACCCGTTTCACGGCGAGAACGCTCTCAGACAGCGTTATGCCTCTCCGCCGTGAACACTTCAGGGCCCCCAACACATAAGCTGGCTGTTGAGAGTGACTTCTTCCTTCGAGCTCCAATCAGGTAGGTACAGTTGGATCCTAGGTATCGCCAGTGCGGTATAGTGCTTCCATGTATAAGCAGCCCAATTCCCTACCCCTTGGAATATTACCGGTCGCCCGAACGCAGCCCAGCATTCGCCGACAACACTGCTGCTCAGTACCCTTCACTAATACAACAGACACTGGACTTCCTATGTTCCCTCTTCTTCGTACAGGCACCGTCCACCGATTACACGTCTGTGCATGCAATACACTGTTCAGTCTATATGCCCAATAGAAGAGTATAGTTACCTGGTTGCAGTTCAGATCAAAAGTGATTTCCATGCCTGATCTCCGTCTTTTATACACATCAGACCAACGTTCACATGACGTTGTGTTGCCCGTATGATCAATCACACTTTCCAGCAGCGCCATCTGCACTATCCAGTCAAAGACAACTCACACCATTGTGCAGTTTAGGAACGATAACTTCAAACGTTATCACGAAGCAGACTTTGGGGAATTCCCGACTTCTAGTTTCACTTTCGTTACTGCTGATTATATCGCCGTATATTGTTTGCACGGTTTCTTTGTCAACGGGAACATTATGCAGTATTCGCTGTTGATATCACAGACCAGGATGGATATAAATACTGGACGGTAAGTTGATTTCAGCCATATATACGCCGTATACCCTTATTTATGCTGAGCGTTGTGGCATCATGTAGACCCCGATTTTCGTCACATTTCCGGGTTTGCGTGCATTCTTCGCTCCAGACTAGCGCTTCGGTTCGGGCGTGTAAAAGTGTTGACCGTAAACACACCTACAGCCTCCCGGAGCTTTGCCTGATTCACGATATTAGGATCGTAAAACTGGAACATTGTATCGGCATATTATCTTATGCTGTATGTATTCCTGGAATCTCGCCGTCTACTTAGTAATAAAGCTGTATGTAAAACCGCCAAACACCTTTTAGGTGTGTATTCTGGTTTATCGCATATTTCTGGAATCTCATCGTCTCTTAGTACTAAATCAGTATCTAACACCAAACTCCTTTTAGGAGTGTACGTAGTTAACATAACCGTTGCTGGAGACAGATCAACCCCAATGTAATAGTGTTGACCGTAAACACACCTACAGCCTCCCGGAGCTTTGCCTGATTCACGATATTAGGATCGTAAAACTGGAACATTGTATCGGCATATTATCTTATGTTGTATATATTCCTGGAATCTCGCCGTCTACTTAGTAATAAAGCTGTATGTAAAACCGCCAAACACCTTTTACGTGTGTATTATGGTTCATCGCATATTTCTGGAATCTCATCGTCTCTTAGTACTAAATCAGTATCTAACACCAAACTCCTTTTAGGAGTGTACGTAGTTAACATAACCGTTGCTGGGGACAGATCAACCCTTACAGTTTTCCTGGAGTGGAGTCGGATTCACTAACCAGAACATAGCCACATAGGCTAACGTCATCCACTCACAAATTATCCAGTTTAAACGGTGTTACTCACTATACTACCCTCGTGGTCAGGAAGACTTTACGTCTCACTTTGCTGAACGAAATCATAACAGGCTTTAACACATTTATCAGAATCCCATACGACGATTTAATCGCGTACGGAGATGTCATCGATTGGCGAGTTGTGCAACAAACCTAGAAAGTTGGTTGTTTTGCTGAAATTAAATCAGGCGGCCTCAACATTATGTCCGCATAAACCAGCCGTAACGCCAGTGCTACGAAATATGCATATATTATTAATGCGTGATGCTATACAAGAATGCCAAAAGTCCACTCAAATATTCTCTCCCGTTCTATTCGAATGAAAATAGATATTTATCTAAGATATATGCGTAAATACGCACAACACACAGAACCAAAATGGTCCCGACATAGGGGATACGAAACCATGGGAGTTCGTATATACACAGCCAGCCAAGAACTAACAGATACGCATGATATTATAGAGAGGAAATGCGCTCAACACAGCTGCGGATGGTATTACGCTTGATATTGTCGAGAGGAAATGGGCTCAACACAGCTGCGGATGGCATAGGTTACTGTGCCCAGTATAAATCTACATCAAACTAATATATGCGTAACACGCACATCTAACAGATCCACATATGGTTCAGTAATGATTGTTACTTCCAATCAATACGGAACAATCAGAGGGAGGAAATCGGAAATCGCGTCCTCAAGTATATGTCGCTGCATCATATGAAGATATTTGATTTCTGTACCACATAAGGACCCCGGAACCAGAGGATTCGTGATGAAAATCCGTATTATAAATTTATCTGAATACCTGTGATATTTCAGAGTATTCCAAAACCAGCATAGCTGACAGTTATAACGTCGGACAAAGGAAAGACACAAATCTCATCGCCTATAAAGCGTATGTTGATTTCCCACACCTAAACGAACTAGGGGATTCGTGATGAAAAGAGCCGTATTATAAATTTATCTGAATACCTGTGATATTTCAGCTACAAAATCTATGTTCTTCCATAGAATAATGAGAGATTAGATGCTTGGATCTATGGCTATTGAAATGTAGACCAGCGAATTGGATTTACAGATATACAGAGGAAAACGCTGTCCATCATGAGAATTTCATTATCGTTCGTGGGATTTTAGCCCAACAAGCCAAAAGGATATGAGCATTTGGCTCGTTCTATATTCTGATAAATGGAGACAGATCAGCTACCCAACCATGCAGGCGCTCGACACTAGAAACCCAGAAATGCAGCGAAAATGGCGAAATTGTATTGAAAGAAGTACAGATGTCGATCAAGTTTATCGATGGAGATGATTAAAATGATATATATTACACATACTATCAAGTGATTTCCATTGGATTTCAAATTTTGCTATAGAATCTGTGACGTTATATCAATGCAATATGAATTTGTTTGAAAAATTACTTCATATCAAGCATGTCGACCAGGAAGTTGGAATTTTCCAGTCATAATTGCCGTATACGTATAGAGTAAACTTACTTGTACATATTTTGCCGATTTATTGCGACGCACAGTGCGCTTTACTGCCAGCTTTTCAACTTTTCATTGGAAAAAGAAACACAAATTTGCAAGTGACGGACGGATTTAACGATTCTCTCTCTAGTGCTTTCGCCAAGGTCCGCGCGCCCCGCATCTATCCTTATATAAGACAATGCCGGGCTGGCTCTGGTAAAGAGTTTTGTTTTAAATAATGTATTTGCTTGTTCTGGTTGGACATTGGTGTCTGATGATACCACGAGGTCATCATTCACGGTGTTCATCAGAATGAGTATATCAAATCTCGTTTTTATTCACCACTCTGTTTAATATATATTTTCTTACCTGTGGTTAAGAAATTATACCAATATTTCTGCTCTGGTAAAGAGTTTTGTTTTAAATAATGTATTTGCTTGTTCTGGTTGGACATTGGTGTCTGATGATACCACGAGGTCATCATTCACGGTGTTCATCAGAATGAGTATATCAAATCTCGTTTTTATTCACCACTCTGTTTAATATATATTTTCTTACCTGTGGTTAAGAAATTATACCAATATTTCTGCTCTGGTAAAGAGTTTTGTTTTAAATAATGTCTTTGCTTGTTCTGGTTGGACATTGGTGTCTGATGATACCAGCGGAGGTCATCATTCACGGTGTTCACCAGGATGAGTATGGATATTACATCAAATCTTGTTTTTATTCACCACATCGTCAAATCTAAATCAATATGATGAGTTTAATTTTTGTTTAAACAAAATATGCATGTGCTATATTGGCCTTTTTAATTCAGTTTTATAATTTTTTATAGATAGGGCCGTTAGGATTTTATTACTACTAAATTAAGTATGTTGGTCCATATATATGCTCCCTTCCTTTTATGTCTAACCTCACCATGACATCAAATAACGCCTTGGAGTTTGTTTTTTCTACATGTTTTTTAATCCATTAAAAATCCGTATAGTTGGATATGTTAAATCAATATTTATGTTGAACATCAAACTCAATGCAACGACCTGGCGCGCATAATTTTACCAAATTGAAAGCGCCATCCAAATTAAAAATTGATTGATTGATTGCTAGCTCAGAGTATTCCAAAAGCAGCATAGCAGACAGTTGTAGCGTCGGACAAAGGAAAGAAACAAATCTCATCGCCTATAAAGCGTATGTTGATTTCCCACACCTAAACGGTGCGTTGATCAGTTCCTTCACCTATAAAGTGAATACTGAACGAAAAGACCTATCCGGCGTTGAATGGTTCTGTTCACCTATAAAGTGAATACTGAACGAAATCACCTAGACGGTGCATGCCCACCTACCATAAATTGGTGCAGGCTCTGATATTATGCAGATGCATTAAACTTTAATATATCGAATGAGACACCTATATCGTGCGTGCCCACCTACCATAAATTGGTGCAGGCTCTATTAATATGCAGATGCTGTCAACTTTATTATACGGTACCAAATGAGACAACTTCACGAAACATGCATGCCCACCTACCATGATTTTAAAAAATTGGTGCAGGCTTTAATTCTGTCACCGGAACGGTACATTCCAGTTCAAATTCTGATAGTCAAGATAAAGGTTCCTGCAAATATGTATGTGCAAAGAATTATTCTACCATTATACTAAACCGCACCCCCTGATGAGAACCCGCGGATATCACAATGATATAAAGAGGTTCGAAACACTGAATGCAGAACTACTGAAATCACATATTATGAAATCACATTTTTCGCCACACGTTCTAGTGTTCGTCTGTCTGCATGGTGTCGGGTTGATCTGTCTCCAGCAACGGTTATGTTAACTACGTACACTCCTAAAAGGAGTTTGGTGTTAGATACCGATTTAGTACTAAGAGACGATGAGATTCCAGAAATATGCGATAAACCAGAATACACACCATAAAGGTGTTTGGCGGTTTTACATACAGCTTTATTACTAAGTAGACGGCGAGATTCCAGGAATATATACAACATAAGATAATATGCCGATACAATGTTCCAGTTTTACGATCCTAATATCGTGAATCAGGCAAAGCTCCGGGAGGCTGTAGGTGTGTTTACGGTCAACACTATTACACTGAGCTTGCGGACCTTCTGTCCAACCTGACCTCACACGTGTATCATGGGTTTCTCGTTATTCGAGTTACTCGCTTGATCCTTACAGTTTTCCTGGAGTAGAGTCGGATTCACTAACCAGAACATAGCCACATAGGCTAACGTCATCCACTCACAAATTATCCAGTTTAAACGGTGTTACTCATTATACTACCCTCGTGGTCAGGAAGACTTTACGTCTCACTTTGCTGAACGGAATGATAACAGGCTTTAACACATTTATCAGAATCCCATACGACGATTTAATCGCGTACGGAGATGTCATCGATTGGCGAGTTGTGCAACAAACATAGAAAGTTGGTTGTTTTGCTGAAATTAAATCAGGCGGCCTCAACATTATGTCCGCATAAACCAGCCGTAACGCCAGTGCTACGAAATATGCATATATTATTAATGCGTGATGCTATACAAGAATGCCAAAAGTCCACTCAAATATTCTCTCCCGTTCTATTCGAATGAAAATAGATATTTATCTAAGATATATGCGTAAATACGCACAACACACAGAACCAAAATGGTCCAGACATAGGGGATACGAAACCATGGGAGTTCGTATATACACAGCCAGCCAAGAACTAACAGATACGCATGATATTATAGAGAGGAAATGCGCTCAACACAGCTGCGGATGGTATTACGCTTGATATTGTCGAGAGGAAATGCGCTCAACACAGCTGCGGATGGCATAGGTTACTGTGCCCAGTATAAACCTACATCAAACTAATATATGCGTAACACGCACATCTAACAGATCCACATATGGTTCAGTAATGATGGATACTTCCAATCAATACGGAACAATCAGAGGGAGGAAATCGGAAATCGCGTCCTCAAGTATATGTCGCTGCATCATATGAAGATGATATTTGATTTCTGTACCACATAAGGACCCCGGAACCAGAGGATTCGTGATGAAAATCCGTATTATAAATTTATCTGAATACCTGTGATATTTCAGAGTATTCCAAAACCAGCATAGCTGACAGTTATAACGTCGGACAAAGGAAAGACACAAATCTCATCGCCTATAAAGCGTATGTTGATTTCCCACACCTAAACGAACTAGGGGATTCGTGATGAAAAGAGCCGTATTATAAATTTATCTGAATACCTGTGATATTTCAGCTACAAAATCTATGTTCTTCCATAGAATAATGAGAGATTAGATGCTTGGACCTATGGCTATTGAAATGTAGACCAGCGAATTGGATTTACAGATATACAGAGGAAAACGCTGTCCATCATGAGAATTTCATTATCGTTCGTGGGATTTTAGCCCAACAAGCCAAAAGGATATGAGCGTTTGGCTCGTTCTATATTCTGATAAATGGAGACAGATCAGCTACCCAACCATGCAGGCGCTCGACACTAGAAACCCAGAAATGCAGCGAAAATGGCGAAATTGTATTGAAAGAAGTACAGATGTCGATCAAGTTTATCGATGGAGATGATTAAAATGATATATATTACACATACTATCAAGTGATTTCCATTGGATTCCAAATTTTGCTATAGAATCTGTGACGTTATATCAATGCAATATGAATTTGTTTGAAATATTACTTCATATCAAGCATGTCGACCAGGAAGTTGGAATTTTCCAGTCATAATTGCCGTATACGTATAGAGTAAACTTACTTGTACATATTTTGGCGATTTATTGCGACGCACAGTGCGCTTTACTGCCAGCTTTTCAACTTTTCATTGGAAAAAGAAACACAAATTTGCAAGTGACGGACGGATTTAACAATTCTCTCTCTAGTGCTTTCGCCAAGGTCCGCGCGCCCCGCCTCTATCCTTATATAAGACAATGGCGGGCTGGCTAGCTCAGAGTACATATAAGCAAACTCAATGCACTGATAGTGGCGCACATACTTTTTCCAAAGTGAGCGCCACCTAAATTCAAAATCTGTCTGTCTAGCTCAGAGTATTCCAAAAGCAGCATAGCAGACAGTTGTAGCGTCGGACAAAGGAAAGAAACAAATCTCATCGCCTATAAAGCGTATGTTGATTTCCCACACCTAAACGGTGCGTTGATCAGTTCCTTCACCTATAAAGTGAATACTGAACGAAAAGACCTATCCGGCGTTGAATAGTTCTGTTCACCTATAAAGTGAATACTGAACGAAATCACCTAGACGGTGCATGGCCACCTACCATAAATTGGTGCAGGCTCTGATATTATGCAGATGCATTAAACTTTAATATATCGAATGAGACACCTATATCGTGCGTGCCCACCTACCATAAATTGGTGCAGGCTCTATTAATATGCAGATGCTGTCAACTTTATTATACGGTACCAAATGAGACAACTTCACGAAACATGCATGCCCACCTACCATGATTTTAAAAAATTGGTGCAGGCTTTAATTCTGTTACCGGAACGGTACATTCCAGTTCAAATTCTGATAGTCAAGGAAAAGGTTCCTGCAAATATGTATGTGCAAAGAATTATTCTACCATTATACTAAACCGCACCCCCTGATGAGAACCCGCGGATATCACAATGATATAAAGAGGTTCGAAACACTGAATGCAGAACTACTGAAATCACATATTATGAAATCACATTTTTCGCCACACGTTCTAGTGTTCGTCTGTCTGCATGGTGTCGGGTTGATCTGTCTCCAGCAACGGTTATGTTAACTACGTACACTCCTAAAAGGAGTTTGGTGTTAGATACTGATTTAGTACTAAGAGACGATGAGATTCCAGAAATATGCGATGAACCAGAATACACACCATAAAGGTGTTTGGCGGTTTTACATACAGCTTTATTACTAAGTAGACGGCGAGATTCCAGGAATATATACAACATAAGATAATATGCCGATACAATGTTCCAGTTTTACGATCCTAATATCGTGAATCAGGCAAAGCTCCGGGAGGCTGTAGGTGTGTTTACGGTCAACACTATTACACTGAGCTTGCGGACCTTGTGTCCAACCTGACCTCACACGTGTATCATGGGTTTCTCGTTTTTCGAGTTACTCGCTTGATCCTTACAGTTTTCCTGGAGTGGAGTCGGATTCACTAACCAGAACATAGCCACATAGACTAACGTCATCCACTCACAAATTATCCAGTTTAAACGGTGTTACTCACTATACTACCCTCGTGGTCAGGAAGACTTTACGTCTCACTTTGCTGAACGAAATCATAACAGGCTTTAACACATTTATCAAAATCTCATACGACGATTTAATCGCGTACGGAGATGTCATCGATTGGCGAGTTGTGCAACAAACCTAGAAAGTTGGTTGTTTTGTTGAAATTAAATCAGCCGGCCTCAACATTATGTCCGCATAAACCAGCCGTAACGCCAGTGCTACGCAATATGCATATATTATTAATGCATGATGCTATACAAGAATGCCAAAAGTCCACTCAAATATTCTCTCCCGTTCTATTCGAATGAAAATAGATATTTATCTAAGATATATGCGTAAATACGCACAACACACAGAACCAAAATGGTCCCGATATAGGGGATACGAAACCATGGGAGTTCGTATATACACAGCCAGCCAAGAACTAACAGATACGCATGATATATAGAGAGGAAATGCGCTCAACACAGCTGCGGATGGCATAGGTTACTGTGCCCAGTATAAACCTACATCAAACTAATATATGCGTAACACGCACATCTAACAGATCCACATATGGTTCAGTAATGATGGATACTTCCAATCAATACGGAACAATCAGAGGGAGGAAATCGGAAATCGCGTCCTCAAGTATATGTCGCTGCATCATATCTGGGACGAATATTAAAGGGATATGAAACGTACCCCGACATCAAAGGCGCCGCCGCGAGCTCACGCTGAACGTATGTCTCGCCTGCCAGGTCTCGCGCTCTACGCGCGTGAGCCTTTGCATCGCATAGTTTTCGTCACGAATTCATTCCAGATTTTACCAGATTTATAGACGTTCTTCTGCAGTAATTGGCATCAGATTATTTGATCGAGACGGGTACTATTTTGAGAGAAGAAACTTTTGAGGGATTTTCATCGAAAAGATGTATATTTTCATGACAACTTTCGACCGCTCTGCGCTGCCGATAACTGAGCGGCTGGAGCGGCAAGGAAAAACTCATTTTCCCCCTTCTTTGTGATCGAATTTCTCATTTATCTCAATTTTTGAAGTATATCTGTGCTAGTTTTTACAAAATATGCAAGCATGTCATTTACAGTACGCAAAATGTTTTAATTTTCCATTTTCGTTTTTGTAAATAATTGCTCGTGAAAATCGTAAAAATGCCAAATATGTAGAATTCTGAACAAATCTCACAATTCTTGTACGTTTTTGTGATTGAACTACTCTTTTGGGTCATATTTTTTTTTAGATTTTTTTTCTCTGTGCACTAGTTTTGTTTCTCGTCGTTTGCATGATGTATTCCTTTTGCCACTCGTTAAGCTGTAAAGGATTTTTTTTGGTCACCAATCTTGGCCTAAATTGAGTTGACTGTCGTTCACGTTAATGGAGCCTTGTTGACAAGCATGTGTATTCGCCCAGCATTGACCAGCGAAACAGGGCGGGACTCGCAGCGAAGCACACGTGACGGTCTTTTGCGCACAAAAGCCAATCAGTGACGAGGCGTACTAATTAACCAATCACTAATCACTCATTAACATATCAATTAGCGAGACAAACCCTAGTTCAAAGAGAGGAGCCGCGTTTCATATCCCTCTATACTCGTCCCAGATCATATGAAGATGATATTTGATTTCTGTACCACATAAGGACCCCGGAACCAGAGGATTCGTGATGAAAATCCGTATTATAAATTTATCTGAATACCTGTGATATTTCAGAGTATTCCAAAACCAGCATAGCTGACAGTTATAACGTCGGACAAAGGAAAGACACAAATCTCATCGCCTATAAAGCGTATGTTGATTTCCCACACCTAAACGAACTAGGGGATTCGTGATGAAAAGAGCCGTATTATAAATTTATCTGAATACCTGTGATATTTCAGCTACAAAATCTATGTTCTGCCATAGAATAATGAGAGGTTAGATGCCTGGACCTATGGCTATTGAAATGTAGACCAGCGAATTGGATTTACAGATATACAGAGGAAAACGCTGTCCATCATGAGAATTTCATTATCGTTCGTGGGATTTTAGCCCAACAAGCCAAAAGGATATGAGCATTTGGCTCGTTCTATATTCTGATAAATGGAGACAGATCAGCTACCCAACCATGCAGGCGCTCGACACTAGAAACCCAGAAATGCAGCGAAAATGGTGAAATTGTATTGAAAGAAGTACAGATGTCGATCAAGTTTATCGATGGAGATGATTAAAATGATATATATTACACATACTATCAAGTGATCTCCATTGGATTCCAAATTTTGCTATAGAATCTGTGACGTTATATCAATGCAATATGAATTTGTTTGAAAAATTACTTCATATCAAGCATGTCGACCAGGAAGTTGGAATTTTCCAGTCATAATTGCCGTATACGTATAGAGTAAACTTACTTGTACATATTTTGGCGATTTATTGCGACGCACAGTGCGCTTTACTGCCAGCTTTTCAACTTTTCATTGGAAAAAGAAACACAAATTTGCAATTGACGGACGGATTTTACGATTCTCTCTCTAGTGCTTCCGCCAAGGTCCGCGCGCCCCGCATCTATCCTTATATAAGACAATGCCGGGCTGGCTAGCTCAGAGTATTCCAAAACCAGCATAGCTGACAGTTATAACGTCGGACAAAGGAAAGAAACAAATCTCATCGCCTATAAAGCGTATGTTGATTTCCCACACCTAAACGGTGCGTTGATCAGTTCCTTCACCTATAAAGTGAATACTGAACGAAAAGACCTATCCGGCGTTGAATGGTTCTGTTCACCTATAAAGTGAATACTGAACGAAATCACCTAGACAGTGCATGCCCACCTACCATAAATTGGTGCAGGCTCTGATATTATGCAGATGCATTAAACTTTAATATATCGAATGAGACACCTATATCGTGCGTGCCCACCTACCATAAATTGGTGCAGGCTCTATTAATATGCAGATGCTGTCAACTTTATTATACGGTACCAAATGAGACAACTTCACGAAACATGCATGCCCACCTACCATGATTTTAAAAAATTGGTGCAGGCTTTAATTCTGTCACCGGAACGGTACATTCCAGTTCAAATTCTGATAGTCAAGGAAAAGGTTCTTGCAAATATGTATGTGCAAAGAATTATTCTACCATTATAATGTGATCATGTGAGTGTTTATACAGCTGAGCTGACAGCTATTTTAATGGCACTCAATTTTATTAGAGATACTAGCATATCTAGAGCTGTAATTTTTACAGACTCTCTTAGCTCTCTACAAGCAATGCTTAACTTCTCTTGGAGCCGGTCTTCAAGTATTTTATATGAAATATTATATTTAGTCACTACGATGAGTTATGAAAATATAATAATTTATTTCGACTGGGTCCCGGGCCATTCTGGTATATATGGGAATGAGCTTGCGGACTCTCTTGCTAAGACGCATCCGCTCCGCACTTCCGGATATTAATATACATATGGGATTGACAATAATGAAGCCATGGCTTGTTTATATCCTTATTTTAATTCTAAATGGCAGGAATGCTGGGATAATTCAAAGAAGGGGCGTTTTTACTACCAATTTCAGCCTTCAATTACAGACGCCTCTTTGAAACTACCAAATCGCCACGCTGAAGTACTTGTTTTTAGACTTCTTGTCGGGCACATTCCCTTAAATTCATATCTTTATAGATGTAGTTTACATCCCACTGGAGTGTGTGATGCGTGCGATGTAGAAGAAAGCATCAGTCACTATTTATTATCGTGTACACGATTTAATAATCAGAGGCTCCACTTTTTTAATGACCTTATATGTGCTGGTGTTTTCATTCATACCATGGAGTCCATCTTAAAGCCTAGAAAAAACCGTGATAAAGTTTTTATGGCTATTTATAGGTTTATGCTGCACACACGCAGATTTTAATTTGTATTGATTTTATTATTCTGTTATACATTTCACATCTAGTCTAGGGGAGTGTACAATTGTTTCCTCCCCTTCCACCCTGTGGAATTATTTATACTAGTTATATTGGTTAATTAATAGTACATGCATATTACAAGTTCATGAATAATAAAATTCTATAATAGTTTAATATATATTTTCTTACCTGTGGTTAAGAAATTATACTAATATTTCTGCTCTGGTAAAGAGTTTTGTTTTAAATAATGTATTTGCTTGTTCTGGTTGGACATTGGTGTCTGATGATACCACGAGGTCATCATTCACGGTGTTCATCAGAATGAGTATATATATTACATCAAATCTCGTTTTTATTCATCACTCTGTTTAATATATATTTTCTTATCTGTGGTTAAGAAATTATACCAATATTTCTGCTCTGGTAAAGAGTTTTGTTTTAAATAATGTCTTTGCTTGTTCTGGTTGGACATTGGTGTCTGATGATACCAGCGGAGGTCATCATTCACGGTGTTCACCAGGATGAGTGTGGATATTACATCAAATCTTGTTTTTATTCACCCCATCGTCAAATCTAAATCAATATGATGAGTTTAATTTTTGTTTAAACAAAATATGAACGTGCTATATTGGCCTTTTTAATTCAGTTTTATAATTTTTTATAGATAGGGTCGTTAGGATTTTATTACTACTAAATTAAGTATGTTGGTCCATATATATGCTCCCTTCCTTTTATGTCTAACCTCACCATGACATCAAATAACGCCTTGGAGTTTGTTTTTTCTACATGTTTTTTAATCCATTAAAAATCCGTATAGTTGGATATGTTAAATCAATATTTATGTTGAACATCAAACTCAATGCAACGACCTGGCGCGCATAATTTTACCAAATTGAAAGCGCCATCCAAATTAAAAATTGATTGATTGATTGCTAGCTCAGAGTATTCCAAAAGCAGCATAGCAGACAGTTGTAGCGTCGGACAAAGGAAAGAAACAAATCTCATCGCCTATAAAGCGTATGTTGATTTCCCACACCTAAACGGTGCGTTGATCAGTTCCTTCACCTATAAAGTGAATACTGAACGAAAAGACCTATCCGGCGTTGAATGGTTCTGTTCACCTATAAAGTGAATACTGAACGAAATCACCTAGACGGTGCATGCCCACCTACCATAAATTGGTGCAGGCTCTGATATTATGCAGATGCATTAAACTTTAATATATCGAATGAGACACCTATATCGTGCGTGCCCACCTACCATAAATTGGTGCAGGCTCTATAATATGCAGATGCTGTCAACTTTATTATACGGTACCAAATGAGACAACTTCACGAAACATGCATGCCCACCTACCATGATTTTAAAAAATTGGTGCAGGCTTTAATTCTGTCACCGGAACGGTACATTCCAGTTCAAATTCTGATAGTCAAGGAAAAGGTTCCTGCAAATATGTATGTGCAAAGAATTATTCTACCATTATACTAAACCGCACCCCCTGATGAGAACCCGCGGATATCACAATGATATAAAGAGGTTCGAAACACTGAATGCAGAACTACTGAAATCACATATTATGAAATCACATTTTTCGCCACACGTTCTAGAGTTCGTCTGTCTGCATGGTGTCGGGTTGATCTGTCTCCAGCAACGGTTATGTTAACTACGTACACTCCTAAAAGGAGTTTGGTGTTAGATACTGTTTTAGTACTAAGAGACGATGAGATTCCAGAAATATGCGATAAACCAGAATACACACCATAAAGGTGTTTGGCGGTTTTACATACAGCTTTATTACTAAGTAGACGGCGAGATTCCAGGAATATATACAACATAAGATAATATGCCGATACAATGTTCCAGTTTTACGATCCTAATATCGTGAATCAGGCAAAGCTCCGGGAGGCTGTAGGTGTGTTTACGGTCAACACTATTACACTGAGCTTGCGGGCCTTGTGTCCAACCTGACCTCACACGTGTATCATGGGTTTCTCGTTTTTCGAGTTACTCGCTTGATCCTTACAGTTTTCCTGGAGTGGAGTCGGATTCACTAACCAGAACATAGCCACATAGGCTAACGTCATCCACTCACAAATTATCCAGTTTAAACGGTGTTACTCACTATACTACCCTCGTGGTCAGGAAGACTTTACGTCTCACTTTGCTGAACGAAATCATAACAGGCTTTAACACATTTATCAGAATCCCATACGACGATTTAATCGCGTACGGAGATGTCATCGATTGGCGAGTTGTGCAACAAACCTAGAAAGTTGGTTGTTTTGCTGAAATTAAATCAGGCGGCCTCAACATTATGTCCGCATAAACCAGCCGTAACGCCAGTGCTACGAAATATACATATATTATTACTGCGTGATGCTATACAAGAATGCCAAAAGTCCACTCAAATATTCTCTCCCGTTCTATTCGAATGAAAATAGATATTTATCTAAGATATATGCGTAAATACGCACAACACACAGAACCAAAATGGTCCCGACATAGGGGATACGAAACCATGGGAGTTCGTATATACACAGCCAGCCAAGAACTAACAGATACGCATGATATTATAGAGAGGAAATGCGCTCAACACAGCTGCGGATGGTATTACGCTTGATATTGTCGAGAGAAAATGCGCTCAACACAGCTGCGGATGGCATAGGTTACTGTGCCCAGTATAAATCTACATCAAACTAATATATGCGTAACACGCACATCTAACAGATCCACATATGGTTCAGTAATGATGGATACTTCCAATCAATACGGAACAATCAGAGGGAGGAAATCGGAAATCGCGTCCTCAAGTATATGTTTTCAACTTTTCATTGGAAAAAGAAACACAAATTTGCAAATGACGGACGGATTTAACGATTCTCTCTCTAGTGCTTTCGCCAAGGTCCGCGCGCCCCGCATCTATCCTCATATAAGACAATGCCGGGCTGGCTAGCCCATATTGATATATTGATTAAGAAATGTCAGAAAACTCTCAATCTTATGCGCTGTGTATCTAAACATAGTTGGGGTGCTGACAAAAAAACCTTATTAATGATGTATCGGAGTCTAATAAGATCCCGCCTAGATTACTGTTGCGAGGCATACGACTCTGCGTGTGTCTCTTTGAAAAACAAACTAGATTCTATACAGTGTCAGGCTCTCCGCATATGTACTGGAGCATTACGTTCAACACCTTTGCATGCTTTACAGGTTGCTTGTGCGGAAATACCACTATCCATCAGAAGACAAATAAGAACCCTCAAATATTTTATGAAAATTAAACAGTCTATAAATCATCCAACTAGTGATATTCTAGAACCTTCATGGTATGATGGTTTATTTTGGGATAGTAACGTTAAGCGTTACTTCCCATTTAATATTAGAGCCAACATCTTGTATGAACAAACAAATGCTGATGTTTTCTCTATCCAGAATTGTTTTATGCAGAGTTACCCACCCTGGCTGTTGACTGCACCAAATATATATATGGGATTACATACACAAATTAAAAAATCTGACCCACCCCATATTATTACTGGATATACAAAAGAATATATTAAATCTAATTGGAGTGAATACATGCAAGTGTTTACAGATGCCTCCAAGTGTCCAGATACCGGCAGGGTGGGTGCTGCATTTTGCATACCAGAATTAAAATATTCTAAATCCTTTAGAATTAATAATCATGTGAGTGTCTATACAGCTGAGCTGACAGCTATATTAATGGCACTCAATTTTATTAGAGATACTAGTATATCTAGAGCTGTAATTTTTACAGACTCTCTTAGCTCTTTACAAGCAATGCTTAACTTCTCTTGGAGCCGGTCTTCAAGTATTTTATATGAAATATTATATTTTGTCACTACGATGACTTATGAAAATATAGTAATTTATTTCGATTGGGTTCCGGGCCATTCTGGTATATATGGGAATGAGCTTGCGGACTCTCTTGCTAAGCACGCATCCGCACTTCCAGATATTAATATACATATGGGACTGACCATAAATGAAGCCATGGCTTGTTTATATCCTTATTTTAAATCTAAATGGCAGGAATGCTGGGATAATTCAGAGAAGGGGCGTTTTTATTATCAATTTCAGCCTTCAGTTACAGACGCCTCTTTGAATTTACCAAATCGCCACGCTGAAGTACTTGTTTTTAGACTTCTTGTCGGGCATATTCCCCTGAATTCATATCTCTTTAGATGTAATTTACATCCCACTGGAGTGTGTGATGCGTGTGATGTAGAAGAAGGCATCAGTCACTATTTATTATCGTGTACACGATTTAATAATCAGAGATTAAACTTTTTTAATGAACTTATATGTGCTGGTGTCTTCAATCATACCATGGAATCCATTTTAAAGCCTAGAAAAAACCGTGATAAAGTTTTTATGGCTATTTATAGATATATACTGCACACACGCAGATTCTAATTTATATTGTTTTTATTATTTTGTTCTACATTTCACATCTAGTCTTGGGGAGGGTACAACTGTTACCTCCCCTTCCATCCTGTGGAATAATTTATAATAGTTTTACTGGTTAATTAATAGTACATGCATATTACAAGTTGATGAATAATAAAATTCTAGAATAGTTTAATATATATTTTCTTACCTGTGGTTAAGAAATTATACCAATATTTCTACTCTGAGAAAGAGTTTTGTTTTAAATGGTATCCTTGCTTTTTCTGATTGGACATTTGTGTCTGATGATACCATGAGGTCATCATTCACGGTGTTCATCGGGACAGGCATAGATATTACATCAAATCTCGTTTTTATTCACCACTCTGTTTAATATACATTTTCTTACATTTGCTTAAGGGAGGGGGTTGGGGTAAACAGTTTTATTTTAAATAATGTCTTGCTTGTTCTGGTTGGACATTGGTGTCTGATGATACCACGGGGTCATCATTCACTGTCTTCATCAGGATGAGTATAGATATTACATCTAATCTCGATTTTTCTCACATTGTCAAATCTATATCTATATGATGAGTTTAATTTTTGTTTAAACAAAATATGCATGTGCTATATTAGCCTTTTTAGTTCAGTTTTATATATATTTCTTTTTTAGAAAGGGTCGTTAGGATTTTATTATTATTAAATTAATTGTGTTGGTCCATACATGCTCCCTTCCTTTTATGTCTCTAACCTCACCATGACATTAAATAACGCATTTGGAGTTTGATTTTTCTACATATTTTTTAATCCATTACAAATCCGTATAGTTGGATATTTTAAATCAATATATATGTTGTACATCAAACTCAATGCAACGACCTGGCGCGCATAATTTTATTAAATTGAAAGCGCCATTCAAATTAAAACTACTAGTAGTAGTAGCTAGCTCAGAGTATTCCAAAAGCAGCATAGCAGACAGTTGTAGCGTCGGACAAAGGAAAGAAACAAATCTCATCGCCTATAAAGCGTATGTTGATTTCCCACACCTAAACGGTGCGTTGATCAGTTCCTTCACCTATAAAGTGAATACTGAACGAAAAGACCTATCCGGCGTTGAATGGTTCTGTTCACCTATAAAGTGAATACTGAACGAAATCACCTAGACGGTGCATGCCCACCTACCATAAATTGGTGCAGGCTCTGATATTATGCAGATGCATTCAACTTTAATATATCGAATGAGACACCTATATCGTGCGTGCCCACCTACCATAAATTGGTGCAGGCTCTATTAATATGCAGATGCTGTCAACTTTATTATACGGTACCAAATGAGACAACTTCACGAAACATGCATGCCCACCTACCATGATTTTAAAAAATTGGTGCAGGCTTTAATTCTGTCACCGGAACGGTACATTCCAGTTCAAATTCTGATAGTCAAGGAAAAGGTTCCTGCAAATATGTATGTGCAAAGAATTATTCTACCATTATACTAAACCGCACCCCTTGATGAGAACCCGCGGATATCACAATGATATAAAGAGGTTCGAAACACTGAATGCAGAACTACTGAAATCACATATTATGAAATCACATTTTTCGCCACACGTTCTAGTGTTCGTCTGTCTGCATGGTGTCGGGTTGATCTGTCTCCAGCAACGGTTATGTTAACTACGTACACTCCTAAAAGGAGTTTGGTGTTAGATACTGATTTAGTACTAAGAGACGATGAGATTCCAGAAATATGCGATGAACCAGAATACACACCATAAAGGTGTTTGGCCGTTTTACATACAGCTTTATTACTAAGTAGACGGCGAGATTCCAGGAATATATACAACATAAGATAATATGCCGATACAATGTTCCAGTTTTACGATCCTAATATCGTGAATCAGGCAAAGCTCCGGGAGGCTGTAGGTGTGTTTACGGTCAACACTATTACACGGAGTCAGACCGAGCACCGTAATTCTGTAGGTGTGTTTTCGGTCAATTGCTTACCACTGTGTTTAGTCCTGATTTAACGTTTAGGGGATACCAATATTCGTTACAGTATAATACATGGCGTGTTCGCTTTCAGACAATTGGTCAAAGAAATGATCAGAAAGTAGACTTCAATTAACCCTATCTGACCTGGGCTTTACGGGACCTGTCCAGGCCTGGGGGGGGGGGGGCGAAATGGCCCCCCCCTAATTATTTTTCTTATCCCTCGAGCTAGGGAGCTGAAACTTACCAGACTATACCCTTGGGCCAAGCTCTACCACAAAATTTTTAAAAATCCAGGATGGCCGCTTTGGTGACGTCACAGTGACGTCATTTTCAAAAACGACATTTTTTGGTCGATTTTTCGGTCGGATTTTCCGAATTTTTTATTTATGCAATTTCTCCGCAAAAACTGCATGACAAATTAGTAAATATAAATGTGATGTGAAATAAAATAGTTTTTGCCCACTTTTCATCGCGGAAAAGCAGAAATTTTGAAGAAATGTGACAAAAACATCACTTTTCTGGTACCCTACGTGGGCGCCATCTTAGATTTACCCATGATCCTCTGCTCAGGGGTTATGCAAATGGGCTCAAAATCACCCCAATATGATAAACTTTAAAGTCCCGGAGTTTCAGCACGCTATTTTTCGTCGTTCCGGAGATAGCGCAGAAAGTTTGGTAATTATGCCCCCCCCCCCCAGGCCAGTTAGGGTAAAGCGGCAATTACTTACTCAAATCAACATATGCTGATCTTAGTAAACATGCTATGGTTACAATCATATTATGTTTACTGAACAAGTTTGCTATATCCAGTTTTACATGTTTTCATTATCTGATTTAGAGAAAGAAAATATTTCGGAATATTTATTTTGAGGCCATCATTAAACCCACTTTAGGCTATTGGTGTATTAATGGAGCGGAAATTACCAGCTACGCGAGCAGATACAGTCTATCTGACCTACATATTATATCCATAACAATCGACTGTTGAGAGTCTACTGAAATCTATAACCACCTTATTATGATACTGGACTGGCTAGTAAGAATAAATCGGTTTCCATTCCACTAACATAGTCCCTTGCCTTTGATTCTTTGCGAATACTCTATAATCAAGAATCCTGCTGGAAAATACATTTGCAGAAAATGCATTCAGATTGACCACTAATGACCCTCTCTCTTGCTAACTGTAGAAATGTAATCAAGTCGACAGAAATCTGTCAGGCACTTCAGGATTTCAATAACTAATAACAGGAGAAAGATAAACAGTTGCTGACGCATCCCCAATATCCAGCAAGATATTTTCTATAAGGTACGCTGTGCACTGTACCGTTACACCGTGTATTAATATTTAAACGCCAGTTATTTTCAAATATGGGCACAAAAATTCATCACGGTCGATCGTTACCTGCACAATGTTGGATGTGATGCTAATATTTATCTATCATGATCACACTACCGGTCATATGTATATACTCAAAAACTACGGGAAACAATTTGGTCAATGGGTTGCTACTGTTGTATCTGACACTTATATTGAAGTATTGGGAGCATTCCACATAGTCCCTGCAGGCATGTGCATTTTCCATTGAATTAATATGGTATATAATTGATATATCTGTTGCACTGGAAAAGAATTAAAACGACGACTAGCTACTGAATGTCGGATCTAACTCTTATATTGAGCTATTCGGATATATCCTCAGCAGGCATATGTACATTCTGAATTTACTTTATATGGTATCATTGATATAGCTATAACGATAGCCGTGGGCCATGTTATTCAATATGTCCACACGAACATCTGCAATAAAAGCTTGTCTGGGATGCAAATCGTTTAGGGATCACTTTAGTTTATTCTCAGAAATATGCAGTCAGTATATTTGTCTGTGAGGTCATATGACTTCTTGTTAGTATGTCGATGTGGATACTAAGAATTTCCTAACCCAGCTAGGACACTTTTCTCCGCATTGGGGACGTGTCCGTCCTTGGTTGCAATAGAAAAGGATATGAAAAGGGACACTAATCACCAGGACATTCTTATCCACTACTCTTTCAATGTTGCGTTTAATTGCAAACACAATTTGGATGAAGACTTGCTACTGAATGTGGAATCTGACTTTTGTAATTGGTTATCCTCAGCATCCTACAGATCTGGCACACCAGGATATCATGCCCTCCACTGACTTTACACGGTACCAGTACATATACTTAAACAATAAGAAAAGACAATTTGGGCGTGGCCAGCCCCACCCCTTGGATGTTAAAACCAGATAATTGCAACACCCTATATGGCACACCTGAAGTGCGAACCCCGAATTATTCAATTATGTTATGATATTAATGTGGCTTCCCGGTACTTCTTGACTGCGCTGCGACTTGCGCACATGATCATTTTGCAATCTACTGAGTCACCTTAAGAACGTAACTTCCGCGGCGTTGTTGAAGCACATGGCGCCACACATGTATTAGTAATGCGTATGCCAAATGACGTCGCAATAGGTGGATCGCGCCCTCTCAAGTTGTGACGGTGGATTAAATAAAATTGGTTATCCCCATTGAATCTAATTTGTCGCCATTTCCAGATGACGGCTTCGTCGGGCAAATCAGAAGCAAAACGAGTTTGATAAACTCAAAGTTTTTTAAAGTTCTTAATTGAGCAGACATATATATATAACTATTCGGGAAGTATAAACAAATTTTGTTTGATCGTCGCTATATAGCTTAAATATTGCTGAACGTTACGTTAAGCCGTAATTCTCTCTCTCTCTTTCGGTATATAATTCGAACCCATTTGTCAAATTTGCTTTTGGATTCTCATTTAGAGAAAATACACCATAAACTGTATACAGCGTCTGTTTACCAAAAAAAAATTGTTCAAAACCGTATAAATCTATATTTGATTATTATTGTATAACCAGTGTAGATTGCCAATTATTAGACTTCATTTAATTGATTTATCTTTAATTGGATATTTATTGTATCGTTTATCACACAGAAAAATACAGTATCGCAAAGTAATTTGAAGCAGGCGTAAGCAGCGCATGGACCAGAACTACTAGAGTTTGCCTTATTATCTGCCATTATTCCATCTTGTCTTGATCACTTACCGCTTAATTAACTCCAAGTGTTTCGTTAAGTATACTGTCCACTGGTCACTTTGTGGTACTGTGTTCAGGTCAGTTCATAATTCAAGCCTTACCACGAGGCTCCATCCTTGACCAAACTACTGTTTAAACAGAATACTGCAACACTTACGATAACCTTATAAGTAGTGTCAATGGTTCATGCATGACCTGATACTTGAACTCCAACCGAACTCTATTCTATGAAAGGAACAAAAAAGTTGCATCTTTAGTCTTTATCATTGCGACTCCGTTGGGAGTAATAGTTCGTGGAAATTTAGCATTCAAATGTCCTCGTTAATAACTTTTAAATTAATCATCAAAAATATTTGAACTTCAGATTCAGGTAATATACATTTCAAACGAAATTGGATTGTCTCATTTAAATATTCGCCTGGAAATGATTTTATGACAAGCAATTCGAAAAGAAAAATGCGACTCTCTTCAGCTGAATAACAGATATCTTTAGAACGTGGGTAAACTTAGAAGAAATTCAGCACCCTTATTTGGTTGTGCATATGTAGAGTATAGTGTCCAACTTTTATGTCTTTGCTGAGTTATTAGAAGAGCAATCTGGAGAAACTGTAATTCTATTGAAGGAGGAAACAAGCAAAAATTCCGAGGTGTGATTTTCCTGGGTGGGACGTTTGGGACGTTTCGTCCACGAGGCCCGCCCCCTGTACAGACGTTTTGGTCTTTGATATATGTTGGCATTTGTGGGAAGTTGATGCTGGGTCGACATCAGGCCTTACAGACTAGTATTTTGTGTTAAATGTCGTCATTTTCATCTGACGACGATACAGCTCACTAATCTCCAGTGTACGAATTGTCACAGCGAAACAGCTCACGAATTATCAATCTACGAGTTGTCAGAGCATTTCCGTCATAGCTCTAGATTTGTATCTAATACCACTTATGCCCTGCTAGGGGCCGTGTGGTCATGTCATCCAAGGTGCCACATGAACATGTAGAATAAAAGCGTACCTGAGATACAACACATATCACGAATCCTTAGATTCTTGGTATGTGCTTTAGAATAGGTTAACCAGAAGACTACACTGTGAAGTCATGTGACTCTGTTAGTATGACGGCACCTCTTCCCACTTCCCTTATATGTGTTGTAATTTCTTTAATTTTGCACCAAAACGTTACTCCAACCAAAGTTAAATTACAAGCGTCTGGCCCGTCATTCATAATTCAGCTGTCGTCCATTAGAGAATATCCGCGTCCATAATCCAAAGACCTATTCCATATTCCATATAACAGTATTAGCACCAAATTCAAAAAGACAATCATAGTATACATAAACATAGGCTTGTTTCCTGCAAGAGAGAAACGGTCAACAGTTTTCAGTGATACCGGCAAGACATCATGATGTTCCAAAACTATCAAATCCGTATCGCTGATCAGTATTCTTATTCCATAATATTCGTTGTAAAGGCGTCATATAAAGAATGATGTATCTCAGTCACGCTTTGATTGTGACTGTTCATATGAGTACCATGAGGATCTTGAAGTACATGGGTTCATACGGCCCCTAGGCCCGAGTTAAGCGGAATTAGACACAAGTTACGAAACGTAACGCCATAGATCTTGCACGCTACGCTCGTATTTTGCTATCAGCATGCGATAAGTATCCCCAAATTTGAGAAACTTTGAGTGGAGGCGCTTGGTGGTGTAGCCCTGTTTTATAAGTTTCTGCAACAATGTTTTGTGACGTTGATTAAAATCGTCACATTTAGCACAGGATCTAGCAAATGCTACTAGGCGTGATATGTATACGCCATAAGCAGGTCCCACTGGAATATTATTGTCCAGAAAGGGATAGTTTATGATGTCGAAATTGTAATCATCTCTTTTGTCATACAGCCGACGAGAGATATGGCCCGCTTCATTTTTATAGAGATATAGGTCTAAATACGATGTAGTTATCTGTAGTTTTCTTCAGACCCAGTGAAGGTGGATATATATCCTTCACTGCGTTATTTATATAGCGATTATCCACAGCGAGAAGATCGTCTATATAGCGTTTGGTGAATGAGAAGGAACGGGTTTATAAGCCGATCCATTCAGTCCAATAAGTTATAAGTCCAATGACTTATAACCCAGTTTTACTCTTACGTAATTTGCAAAATTATTTGTTAAACGTTAGAAGAAAGTTGAGCCTTTGATCATCTTGTGCTAAATATAGATTCGTGAATCAGCTGCGCGACTTCCAATCCAGTCATAAGAGCATATATCCAGCAGTCTTGTTTGACAGTTCACAAGCCGCTCAACAACTCATTTTAAAACAATAAAGTGCACAGTCAATATAAACTGTTGCATTTTGCTGATTTAGAGCTCACATGTTATGCGTCATTGACTTTTCGTGCAGATACAGAAAGCGATATGCTTTTAAAGGCACATTGTCAAATCCGCATCGAAAAATACCTGATTGCGATGATACGTCCACCAGAATAATCTCACCATATAACACTTAGACGCAACATATGAAGGTGGTGAGAAAAGATGCCACCATGGACAATATTGACAAAATTCCTGTGAACATTCGTAAAAATCGATGCATCGCATAACTCGAGATATCCAGTGGACAATCTCTACATAAAATGTACCGGTAGCCCTCAACCCGGAATCTCAAAGTTGATGTAATTATTTTACTTGACATGCTCTTTTCGACGCAAAATCCCTTCGTGGACGACAACTGAAATGTTGAGGGAAAGATCTTTCTATAGCTCTTCGGTAATCTCGCGCTGTTGTGTGGCCATTCTAGGTATTTAGAGGACCCAATTTATTTTCCATATTGTGGAACAGTTTTGGAGTGGGAGATTTCGATCATTGATATTGCAGATATGTATAAGTTAGATAAGTTCAAGCGTGGGGACTTTAAACATATCTATGATGTTATGACTATACATTGTAACGTAAGGAAACATAAAAAGGTATTTGAACTCACATCACACACTTTATTGTCATCTTTTAAGATTATTGACTATGCCAAACATTGGAATTAATTGTTGTTTAACCCGTTCTGTACCGTACCGGTACTTGAGTACCGGTAGAAAATAATTCAAGGAATTGTTGCAGATTTCTCATTCATGGGAACATAGATTTCTGGACTTTTAGCACAATGTTATACATTTTTGGAAAGCTCAGATTTCGGGCTTTCCGCGAATCAGACCAACTGTTGCAAGTTGTCTAAATTACTGGATGACACCACGATTATATTCCTAGTTAGAAATGCCTCAAATAGCTGGTACAGAAAGGGTTAAAGAGGCCTTATCGATCAAAAATCGAAATCCTGAATTAAATCATGGCCCTAAAGCTTCAAAAGAATAAATTGTGTTGCGATATTCTACATCATGTGTATGGACGGTTCAAGGACTGAGCACTTTCACACCTTTGCGCCGCAATAGTTTGTACTGCTCATTATGAGAGCTCATAATGCCAGCTTGTAAATTCCGCCTATTTTAACTACAGCCTGTATACATGTATATATCAGTATGTATGCTTTGTGTGTTTATATGTGATGACCTAAACAAGTGCTGAACTATAGAGTTATATATCGCAATGCCATCCTTATTCGGAGTTTCAATCGTTCTAGTCTATAAGTTATAATGCGAACTATGCTGATTGAAGACGCAGTGACATCAAACATAGTCATTTTTCTTTCATGTGGTATTGACGTTAATGGCAGATAAAGGACGGTATTGTTTCGGTCGAATGAGAGCCGGAGCTTTCCTGGTCACGCTGTGGTTAGCCGAACTAGTTACTGCCTTAATGTATTCAAGCAACTGAGGTAGTTATACTCTATATCTCAACAATACCTGGTAATAATAATATTTACATGGAAATATTATTACACGTTTCGAGTGCTGTGGGGACTAACCCCTAGTTGGCGTGATCCCATCGGCAGGATTATTCATGGCGCGCTATCATGGTTATAATAATAAAATATACTTGAATGCCTCTGGCCGTTCGGTTTACATGTGAAGCACCAATAAAACCACAAGGTAGAGATGAGGGCCCTTTGCTAGCTTCTCTCAGATTTCTAACATTTTCTTTTTTTTGGTGATAATTATGGATAGGTGTGCATGAACCGACAAAGAACACACGAATAAACGTCACTTTCGGCATTCAGTAGGTGGTCGTCGTCCGTAGAGGATGTCGATTATCGAAATGTGTTATTCGTATAACACTGCTTACACCACATTCCAATCAGCAATCAAATGAGTCAATATTTTCCAGGGATCAATCCGCGACGCACCGATCGTCAAAGCCGTATCTTTCTTTGATGAAAATTCGTTCATCCAAGTAAAGCATAGGACCAAACTAGGAAGCGTAGGACCAGACATCCTGAATGCTACTAACGTATTTCGCTCAATCTGTATAGCCTTAGGCGGAGTCATGCGTTGCTCCACAAAACGGATTTCTAGTTTATTTGCTTCTGATATTATAATCAGTGTGAGATGTCTATTGTGTTTAAAACGTGCTATAATTGCCCAGAATCGTCCAATTTGTGGGCGTTTTGAAATGAAAAAAACTTAAGTAATCGCTGGTACCTCTGACATTCAAATATTGTGATTTTACGTGAAATATCGATTTCCAGTGTGAAGCACGCGCTTTGGTGGAGACAATCTTATATTTGTGCTATATCGTCCATCACCATTTGACGAACCAGTCCAGCCATGATAAGTCGGAGTAACTGGGGAAGGCAGAGTATCCACGAGACATATATTACCAAGCTTTCCCTGTCCGTCTGGCTGCAAGTTCCAGCATAACAGACAAACCAGAATTGAGAATACCGCACGGAGTTGCAGGCAAGCGTTTATAGATGATAGTAACTATCATGATAGGCCTAATCAAGTCAGATATGAATGTCAGAGTAATGGACTGATAATGTTACACTTCAAGGTATGACTGATTACAGCGAGTGCTACATGGATTGAGTTTTAAGATTGGACTGCTTTATTAAAGAGCAGTAAAGGACAACGACCTGTGATGTTAGGTGTTGTATCATAATATGGAAAATGGAGACATTCATTAGGAGCAATGGTGCCCAAGGCCTTGTGAACTATAACTAAACACAGGTGAGAATAAAATTGTCCCTATTTTCTTGCTTTGAGTGCTTCAGTTATGAGCGCCCAGCCGATTAGATAGCTCTAATGGCACATTATATTTGGACTATATCTCCATAAAAATGTCGCGTATTATTGATACAGTTCCAGTAGCCATGGGTTAAGTGAGATTGAACTTAAATATGTAATCAGCCTCAGATCTAGGTTAAAATCGATCTATCCCAAACTCCACGAACATGACATATGTTAGGTCAGGTACAAAATAAAACACATTTGACCATAAACAACTAAACTTGTTTCCACGATTCACGAGCAAATAGAAGGAATTTGTCTTTAAAAACAAACGGCATGGTATGCCGTTTATTTTTCGGCGGCCGTGTCAACAAGTATGGAAAGCCATCAGTGTCATAACCTCTGGTTTTCCACACGTGGTAATTCGATTTTCCACGCGTGGAAATCGCGTGGAAAATACAGCCAATGGTTTGACTTGTAATTACCACGTGTGGATATTTCGACCAATTACTCAACTTGGAAATACCACACGTGGAAATTATTTACCACGTGTGGAAAATATCCACCAATGATAGAACTGGGAATACCACGTGTGGAAATTATTTACCACACGTCGTATTTACCACCCAATCATTGAATTCGGAAATACGACGCGTGGTAAATAATTTCGACACGTGGTATTCCCATTTATCCACGCGTCGAAATCTTATTTTACCCAGCCAATGAATGAGAGCTTAACAAAGAAAGCTGGTCCCTTCAGAATGGCGAAAATCGACAGTTTGTTTGGTTCAAGTATCAGTTCTCCGAATGTGTTCGTCTAGCTGGAACAGACAATCTGCAACAGGACACTGTCAATTTCATAAAATACAGGCACGTGTAGCAAACTTTAATAAGTTTTTGAGCAGTGCAGGAGTTCCATGCACCTGAGACTGAGTCGTATGGGTCGACGACCGTACGACTGATAAGTCAGAGTCAAAGTGCGTGTATCTGCTTTCTGTAAAGACTGATTTGATCGGTGGATTCGAAAATAGAATTACCACGTGTGGAAAAGAGAATTACCACGTGTGAAAAACCCAGTGAAATACCACGCGTGGAAATTATTTACCACGCGTCGTATTTCCGAATTCAGTGATTGGGGGATAAATACGACGTGTGGTAAATAATTTCCACGCGTGGTATTCCCAGTTCTATCATTGGTGAATATTTTCCACACGTGGTAAATAATTTCCACGTGTGGTATTTCCAAGTTAAGTAATTGGTCGAAATATCCACACGTGGTAATTACAAGCCAAACCATTGGCTGGATTTTCCACGCGTGGAAAATCGAATTACCACGTGTGGAAAACCAGAGGTTATGACACTGATGGCTTTCCATAAACAAGCGTTTACACGTGTAGTGCATTCTGCTTACGCATGCTCTGCCACCCTACCGAACATTAGGCACGAGCCGTGACGTTATCCCATGGCTGCAGCTGTTCAGCATTCCGATTCGTGAGCGTCGTTACGTCACTCACACGTCACGCAATGACGTAATTTTGCTCTCCACGTACAGTACATATTCAATGGCGGAACAGAAAATCCGTCGAAGCGGGCAGAGTTTCAAATTTCTCTGGCGAGATATTCTTGCATTCGTTGTATATGGCAAACCCACTATCATCAAATATAATACCTATGATGCTTTAGCAAACTTCGCTGCTGAAAAACAGACTGAAGAGAGTTTACAGAATCCATCGATTTTGAGGCTGATTACATCTTTAAATCGAGGTTACTCCAAACTGGGCGTCGAACGTTTAGTGGAGCCAAGTACATCAAGTTTCATATCAGGCAGAGGCCAATGTGGAGAAAATCTAAACTTTTCGGATAAATGCTGCATGACATCCGGCTCAATTTGAACCTCCAAGAGCCCGGCACGCTTTAAAACCAAACTCGGTTGACATCTCGATATTTGAGTTATGGGTCAGAAATTTTAAATCCTGACTTACTCAAATCGACGCGTGTTGATCTCAGATCATCAGTCCACGTGCCATGGTGGTCCGTGTAACCTTGCACAATTCAATTTTCGTTTTTTGTTTTTGTGTTCTCAAAATCAAAAATTGAAAATTGACCGTCAATTTTCAATTTTCGTTTTTTGTTTTTGTGTTCTCAAAATCAAAAATTGAAATTTGACCGTCAATTTTCAATTTTCGTTTTTTGTTTTTGGTTTCTCAAAATCAAAAATTGAAAATTGACCGTCAATTTTCAATTTTCGTTTTTTGTTTTTGTGTTCTGAAAATCAAAAATTGAAATTTGCCCGTCAATTTTCAATTTTTTATTCTGGGATTACAAAAACAAAAAACGAAAATTGATATTTGACAGTCAATTTTCAATTTTCGTTTTTCGTTTTGCTTCACGCAAAAATGAAAATCAAATATTGAAAATTGCCTCGACTTGTCCGTTTTTCGTTTTTTTGATTTTAACTTTGACGTATCTATGTTAAGTTCTCATGTGGACGGGTTATCATGTCACTTCCGGTACGACGAGTAGAATAGAAAACGCAAATCGTGTCGTATGAGAGGTGTGGAGCGTGAGAGGCATGTGGCCCACCAGGCCATCCTCGGGAGCCAGTGTATTGATCGATTTGTTAGGGTATCTATACATTGCCTTGGTTGCATGGTTGCACACGATAGTTCTGGATAAAAAAAAGATCAAGGGGTATCCTCTAAATCAAACCAATTATTCAACAGGTTCAGCTAGCTCATTACTTCAATCCACTAGCTGGACGGTTTGAGATGTGACATCGCTGGCATAACTTTGATGTCAGGCTGAAATCGACATCGAGAGTCAAGGCAAAAACCGCCGGCTTGGGATACCGACATGCTAATTCAAAATAACCTCGGGGATGAAATGTTCGAGATTGAGGCAACGACTCAAGAACTCACTCGAATCACCAAAAATGTCCAAGTAAACCCTGTGCGGGGATAGCCTATAGTATTGGACCCTTCTACGGAGGGCCAATGATAGGCTGATGTAGCAACAACAACATTTTCCCAGTTATACGCCAGATTTTGAAATCGAAAACGATGCCGCGCTATGTCATCGGTCAACTGAGACAGTCACGTGGTTGTGTATGAAGATTGGGGTGGCTCCTATAAATAGTGATCCAATGAAAATGCTCGTCTTAGTTTGAAATGGCGGAGTCGAATGACCAATCTCTGAAGGGGAGACAGCTGGAACAGTACACTATCACTGTCTGTTAATATCTTGAATTAACAGAGAGTACTGCAGTCTATGTGCGATGATTCACGATTTACCTGGACTTGTGAAGATGCACCAGACAGGTCTGGATATGTGGCATCCCGCTGTTCTCAATGGTTATTGGCCTTGAGGCCTGAACCAATCAGAACGCAGTCTTAGATTTTCTCATTTCTAAAAATAGATGTTTAGAGCGCTACAAAAGCGAACAGCATTCATGCAGACAACCGCTATTTGCTATTGATTTGAAATATAGTATTTATAAAGATACCAACAAAGATTGAAATTGAAATTTGACCGTCAATTTTCAATTATTTATTCTGGGATTACAAAAACAAAAAACGAAAATTGATATTTGACAGTCAATTTTCAATTTTCGTTTTTCGTTTTGCTTCACGCAAAAATGAAAATCAAATATTGAAAATTGCCTCGACTTGTCCGTTTTTCGTTTTTTGATTTTAACTTTGACGTATCTATGTTAAGTTCTCATGTGGACGGGTTATCATGTCACTTCCGGTACGACGAGTAGAATAGAAAACGCAAATCGTGTCGTATGAGAGGTGTGGAGCGTGAGAGGCATGTGGCCCACCAGGCCATCCTCGGGAGCCAGTGTATTGATCGATTTGTTAGGGTATCTATACATTGCCTTGGTTGCATGGTTGCACACGATAGTTCTGGATAAAAAAAAGATCAAGGGGTATCCTCTAAATCAAACCAATTATTCAACAGGTTCAGCTAGCTCATTACTCCAATCCACTAGCTGGACGGTTTGAGATGCGACATCGCTGGCATAACTTTGATGTCAGGCTGAAATCGACATCGAGAGTCAAGGCAAAAACCGCCGGCTTGGGATACCGACATGCTAATTCAAAATAACCTCGGGGATGAAATGTTCGAGATTGAGGCAACGACTCAAGAACTCACTCGAATCACCAAAAATGTCCAAGTAAACCCTGTGCGGGGATAGCCTATAGTATTGGACCCTTCTACGGAGGGCCAATGATAGGCTGATGTAGCAACAACAACATTTTCCCAGTTATACGCCAGATTTTGAAATCGAAAACGATGCCGCGCTGTGTCATCGGTCAACTGAGACAGTCACGTGGTTGTGTATGAAGATTGGGGTGGCTCCTATAAATAGTGATCCAATGAAAATGCTCGTCTTAGTTTGAAATGGCGGAGTCGAATGACCAATCTCTGAAGGGGAGACAGCTGGAACAGCACACTATCACTGTCTGTTAATATCTTGAATTAACAGAGAGTACTGCAGTCTATGTTCGGGGATTCACGATTTACCTGGACTTGTGAAGATGCACCAGACAGGTCTGGATATGTGGCATCCCGCTGTTCTCAATGGTTATTGGCCTTGAGGCCTGAACCAATCAGAACGCAGTCTTAGATTTTCTCATTTCTAAAAATAGATGTTTAGAGCGCTACAAAAGCGAACAGCATTCATGCAGACAACCGCTATTTGCTATTGATTTGAAATATAGTATTTATAAAGATACCAACAAAGATTTAATACCAATAAGAGTAAGTATGCGGCCCGTAAACCATCATTTCAAACAAGCACACAATCGCCACGTTTGATGTCAGACGTCTGAATGCTTCAACGCTTCAGGTCCAATCTTCATTCTCTATTTTTGGGACCTGGATCGTTGGAGCGTTCAGATGCTCGTCAACGTTCAGCGTCAAAAACGCTTCAACGCAAGTGTGGGTGTCAAACGCTTCAACGCATCGACGTGGGAAGTTTCCTTGGGGGTTATGATTAGGCATCTTCATTTTATCGAGCCAATTTCTACGTTCCCACTTCGAACCTGCCTTGATTCATCTGACCCCTTCAGTGTTCAAAATCTGAGGTGTAAATTTCACCTACTAACGACAGAAGAACCAATCAGAGCGTACATCGATTGCGAATGAAGTCACGTTGAGTGACATCATCCTCTATTAGCGGCGTCTTTCCTCCTAATAAGGTGCCCACTAATTAGGCCAGCCAATCAATAACGCTCTTGTGCGACCCATTTCGAATTTCAAATGTTTTCGAGGTCAGTGACGTCTCGTGTCTATTTATAAGTTATTTGAACATTGAAGGGGTCCAGATATATCAAGGGAAGTTCGAAGTGGGAACGTAAAAATTGGCTAGATAAAATGAAGATGTGATTAGGGTACCCACGTATTTATTATACTACCCTACTTTAATGAAACTCCCATGTGTATCAACCCCGTTGTTCTCCATATAATGCTTCACACCTGCTGCACGATTGCCTACTCGCTTATGCGCAGTTGGCCCATTATATTCTAGCTCGAATGCCTGGCTCCAGGGATCTATAGTGTAGTGAAACTCCCACATCTTGCCCCCTACTGTTTTTCCATATTATGCTTCACACCTGCCTAAACAACCCGATTTGCGCTTTCCATACTACTCCGCGAACCGAAAGTGACATCATAAGTCTTGCGCGTGCGCAGTTAACATTGACGAGTCAAAGTTAAAATCAAAAAACGAAAAACGGACAAGTCGAGGCAATTTTCATTATTTGATTTTCATTTTTGGGACAAGGGAAACGAAAAACGAAAATTGAAAATTGACGGTCAATTTTCAATTTTTGATTTTGAGAAACCAAAAACAAAAAACGAAAATTGAAAATTGACGGTCAAATTTCAATTTTTGATTTTGAGAACACAAAAACAAAAAACGAAAATTGAAAATTGACGTTCAATTTTCAATTTTTGATTTTGAGAACACAAAAACAAAAAAACAAAAAACGAAAATTGAATTGTGCAAGGAATTGTGCAAGGTTACACGGACCCATGGTAATGATCACATTATGTTTAGAGAATACGCAATTTGTTGACAAGAGAGTTATCCAGGTTTCGTTATCTGGGTTAAAGAAAAAAACCTTTCGCGATATTTAGATTTACTTTAGTATCTTTTCGAAATCATTAACCCAGGTATTTTGAATTGTTATATTGATCAGGTTATATTGCCCAGTGACAACGCCTTACCCCTGGAAGAATAACATCCATTCCTCAATATAAAAGTAGCTGATCGTCAATAATTTACATCCAGCTTAAAATGGTCTTTCTGTCGCGCAAAACGATGCGAATTACATTTCAACAGATGTGCAAGCGTTTGCATTTTGGATATAATATTTGAAACCGTCTGTCATATTGGCTTCCCACTGCAGTCTCATTTTTGGGGGATTCACGCCATATAGTGCAAAGGAAGGCCTGTTTACAGTATGAATTTTATTCCGAATCGTATAAGTTTGATCATTTGCGATTCATTTACTTTCGGAACTTGTATTATTGCACAAAATTAAACACAAGTACCCACATCCCCCTCAGTTGCATCATTTTATTTTTAATAGATTCTTGAAAGTCTAATAGAGGTTTCCAATTTGCACGCTAAATAATGTTACTTAAATGTAACATTAAATGTTACTTTGTAACAAAGAGCATATATCCCCCTTTCTCACCTGCATAATTCATTTTAGAATCAATATGTTAAAAGACTTCGATTCTGAATAATAGATAACGCAGGTCAATATCACTATATCACTATATTATTTCATTCTCATATAATTCATTAATATTATTATCGGTTTGATCATGTAATATATTTACATGTAAAAGTTTTCCGAAAGAGAATTGCACTGGACACAAAATAAACATAAATTTTTGTTGTATTTACCATTATCCAAATAAAGCAACAAAAAACCCCAACACAGATATTATTAGTTATTCAGGTCTTCCCCCGGGTGTATAGAAAATATATGACCTTCCCTTAAACTCATACAACCTGAGGTGTCAGCTGAAGGGTGTATGAGTTTCAGGGAGGGTAGTAACTTTCCATACACCTGGGGGAACGCCTGAATAACAAATTTATTATCCATCAAGCCTTCTTTTTTATCTTGAATCAAAACTATTGAATAAGGTCTATCATTTAGAACTAACGGTACAACGGACAAATTCAGCGAGTCATTTAGGTTACGGAACTGTCCGCATTTTGCTACCGGTACTTCACTATGGGAAACGCGCCACAACACAACGTCCATTTATTTCGATATGCTTTGGTTCGGAAACTGACTTATTTTTGGAACAAATGACACCATTTGGTGAGTTTTTTGTCGGAAACTCCAGTGAAGATGATAGACTATGACTTTATTCCATTAAATTTTGACGAGTGGGCGAAAGTTATTCCATAAATATAGAGATACGGTCAGCTGAAGTTTCGAAGCGAGAATCGCACGTGAGTTGTGTTTTATATAGCGTACCCCGAGTAGCAAGACATCACTCGGGACCTTTTAACCAATCACAATCCCGATATTGAATACAACTTTGCTTGTGGGATAATAAAACGGTATATACCTGTCAACCATGTACTTTGTAAAACTTGCACTCAGTATTGCTGAATTGAGATAACTGTTTTGAGTAAATGCCCGTCATATATAAAGTTCAAAACATGTCTTCTGAATAACTTGATATCACTCATATTTTGAATGTTTCAGTTAGAAGACGTAATTGTGATAGCTTATTCGATTAGATAGTCCCAGTGCCACATCATACTTAGACCTAAATATAGAGAGATTATTACGATTTCCACGTAATTGGCCTATACATATCTCGCCTAGTAGCACTTGACAGACCATGTGTAGAATGTGACGAGTTTATTCAACATCACAAGATATTATTGCAGAAACTTGTAAAACAAGGATATATCGCCAAATTTCTCAAATTTAACGATACATATCGCACGCTGATTACGAGATTAGTGTACAAGATCTGACGTCAGCTTGCGTCTAATTCCAGTTTACACGGCGCTAGAGCCCGTGTGATCCAAATGTACAGCAAACGCTTCTTGGCGTTTATATGCACACCCACGACCAACGGGTGACTAATATACTATATCATTCTCTAGATAATTTTTATAACGAAAATCATATGGATTTCATATTTGGAACATGTGAATCTCTTGTCGGCATCAATGAAAACTGTGGACAATTTCTCTCTTGCAGGAAACCAGACTATGTTTATGTATACTACGATTGTCTTTTTTTAATTGGTGCTGATGTTATATCAATTAGGTCTTTAGATTATGGACGCGGAAATTTTTTAATAGACGAAGACCGAATATTCAATTAAGGACTGGCCGGGTGTATGTACAACATACGCAGTATTTATGCAATCGTATGATCTCTTCAACTAGATATTTATAATTTCAGCGTGTAGTCAAGGAAAAGTCCTGGTTTACCGTATTTCATATGTTATGCTCAGTACGTATTATTGAGAAACAAGACTGGATGTTTTGAACGTCAAGAGTAGTATATAGCCGTGATTAACCCTCAGGTTGACCTTTGACCTCGGAAATTTGCATATCACGTGACAGAAGTCAAAGGTCAATGAGTGCACTTGAGTTGACCTGTATCCTTTCATCTCGTCTTTGACCTTGGATCATGTTTACACATGTTAGGGCTGGGTTTTTTCCATCACGGGGAGTGCGCATGTGTATGACGTCACTTCCGGTCTGCGTGAATCGAGCGTGACCTATGCATCTACTGACTTGTATTTGGGGAATCACGGCGAGATCACGTGATAGTTCAAGGTCATATTGAATGATAGGAATGCATGTACTGACCTGTTCATCCGTGGTTTACATCCGGGGTCTTATATCCGGGTCCTTTAGCTGTGTGTTCCATACGGGTTCACACGGGAACAGCCGGGTAGTTTAGAATTGCCCTATATCCGGGTCCTCTAGCAATACCATTTATCGGATGCCTGTACTGACTGGTATTTGGGGGATTCCATCATGGGGAGATCAGGTGATAGTTCAAGGTCATATTGAATGATAGGAATGCGTGTACTGACCTGTTCATCCGGGGTTTACATCCGGGGACTTATATCCAGGTCCTTTAGCTGTGTGTTCCATACGGGTACATCCGGGTTTACACGGGAACAGCCGGGTAGTTACGGAGGTGACCGAAGAGACACGGAGGTGACCGAAGATGTCACGGAGATCACCGAAGATGTCACGGAGGTCACCGAAGAGACACGGAGGTCACCGAAGATGTCACGGAGGCTACCGAAGAGACACGGAGGTGCCCGAAGAGTCACGGACGTCACCGAAAAGACACGGAGGTGACCGAAGAGACACGGAAGTCGCCGAAAAGACACGAATGTCACGGAAAAACGTATAAAATATGAATTTTTAGGGCATTGCTTCATTCATTGCCCTGCCGATCGGAGCTACCTGACCAGCCTGCTTGACCAGCCTGCCTCACCAGTCTACTCAAGACCTGCCTGAACAGCAACAGCCATGCACTCATCTGACCGAGCTAAGCTGATGCAGCACCGTGTCCAGATCATTAGTGAGATGATGAATGTGGTCGAACTATGTGATCTGCTTCTGGTGAGAAACGTAATCACTACATACATGGAAGAAGACATCATGGCACAGAATACCAATACGGCACGAAACAGAGCCCTCATGGATACTCTACCACGCCGAGGTCCTTTAGCATTTCAGGCCTTCTTGGAGGCGCTGAGAGAGACGGGGAATGCGGGAATAGCCTCTCTACTTCAACCCGAGGAACATACCGTAGTCATAGACATTCCCGAAGAGAGTACAGGTAGCAAACGTGCCCAGGAAGACCCGGAAGAGTCCTATCCACCAGCCAAATGTCCCCAACTAACACCTTTAATAATGCCTCAGCAAGAGCCTCAGCAAGAGCCTCAGCAAGCGGAGGAAGAGATGCTAACCCCTATGTCTGTGGAGCAGATGAATGACCTCATCCAGCAGGCCTACCAGATCACCAGTTGGGAGCTCACGCCCTATTTAACTGTAACCGTGAAATACGAGCAAGTGCACTTTAATGCATCAGCCTGGGATGATAAACCACCTCAGCATATTGCCTTAACGTTTGAGCAATGGGAAAGAGTACAGAGATACACACAAAGTCAAGTCGTCGAGGCGGTCATTGAGAACCAGGGGCACATCGAACATAAATTTTGTTGTGGAGACGATGTCTTCCTCACCTGTTCTATGTTCAACAACATGCTGCTGGTACATATTCGTAAATGGAAGTTGAAGAAAGATACTACGCGTATTCCCTTACCCGAAGGAGTCACCCTGCAAATACCTGCGTGGCGGAAGCTTCAACACCTCGCACACGAAATTTCTGAAGCTCTGCATTACCAGCTGTCTGAGTATATCTCCAAAAAGTACATTGAAACGTTCCTGAATCATCTTAAACCGCGCATTGAAGGTGAGCGTATCCAAAAATGTGCAGGCTGTGTCGGATCGTTAGACATGCGTGTCTGGATGGCCCGCATCCTTTGGCGGCACCGTCAGACGCGCTCATGACTGAGGCGTTACACGACATCAACGAGACGAAAATCGCGGAGGCATTGGAAGCGGCCTGTCCACCGAGAATTCCCCGTGAGCAGATTGCGGCCTTCCTATTCGTACACGAGGGACAAAAAGACACGGAAGAGTTCAAACAAGTCTTGTTGGCTAAATATTGAACACTCAGACATGAAATGAAAGACATGATTTCAAACAAGTCTTGTTAAAGGAATAGACAACCTTTGATAAACGTATATTGCAAATGAAAGAACAATTCCAGGAGTGTCCAAAACGATTTTTATTTCAATTTTGCAATTTTTTCCAACCGAATAAGACGCCGTTAATGATAAATTATATGGCTTGTAAGGGCGCCGCCATTACGGCAAGTTTAGTGACGTCACAGGGCCACTGAGAGGACACACACAGTTTGCCTTGCACTGGAATAATCGCAGCCCGATAGGCCAGCAGGCGTGGCTATACATCCTTGTATTCTGTACCCTGTAAATACCGGCTGATGTTTGTACAATAGCAATGATCTTATCCTTGTTGTTGAGAAATCGGGTTTGATCTGTCGGCCAGTCTAGACTGTTTAAGTGTCAAAAAAAACACAGCATCCAGTTGTCTGATAAAATATGCTTTCGTAAAAGGCCAATACTTTTCAGCTGATGACTACGCCAACATGCGTCAACATAATTCGGCAGTAACTCACTGAGATTGTTTAATGTAACCGAGAATGGGAATAATTCTGATTTCTGTGTTACCAATTCAAAGAATCGAGCCTCAACAAAGACCGGCACTCAGCCAGAAAACGAAACTAAATCTGCCTTAGCTGGAGGCTGTTTCTCCGGGAAAAGATTGTCCGTAGATTTTTCTCACCGTTGAACTGTTACCGAAAGAAACTGTTCAGCATGACACGGCCGTTAAACACCCAGCCAAATATCTAGCGTGCGAGAAAATTTACCTGAGAAAGTTTATGGAATAAATCCTTGTCAGCTAATGTCAGCACTTGCACATGTGCTCGTCTGATCGTTTCCTAACAGGACATCTCACAGCAGAGCCGATTAAACGAAATCCGCGACCCGGCCGGCTTCTACGGTACATGCATCCTCGACCGATTTCTACGGTAGATCGTCTTCAATGGGCTCGAACACGCCTGACACTTCTTGTATCCCTCGACACTGCTCCCAATCAGCGTAGATGAAAGCATGGTTTGGCCCAGCCAGCCATTGTCATCAGTCAGGTTAAAACGCCCGGAAATGCAAGGCGTCGGACCCTTGGAAAAAGTTGAAAATCACTTGCTGCCATGTTTGCTCTCTAACAGCAGATAGGCCCTTTGACGTCATGAGCTAGTTGTCACGTGAATATCACTCTGCCGCTCATTGGTTAAACCATAAAGATGGTGGCTCCCTTCATTCAACACATCTGGTCATTTTCCCAATGTTTGAGAGTATTTTTCTTCGTTAGAAAGAATCTCAAAAATAGGAAAAAAATATTTTTGGGCATTGTTTGGATTGTTCTTTCAGTCGCAGTTTACGTTTGCCAAATGTTGTCTATTCCTTTAACTAAATATTGAACATTCAGACATTACCGTATTCCTACATTCTATGTTCATTCTATGTTCATTCTACCATCATGGTGACACCGTATAACGCTTTTAGAAAATTTAACACAAAGAACCGGTGAAACTCTTATGTTCATTCTACTGTTAATAAATATTAAAAATTCAACTAATGTGGGTCAGTGTTCACTCTATGCAAGGGGAAGGTGTGGGAGTTGGTGTTGTGCTTTTTAGTTAGAAAGTTCCTCTTTCGAGAGTATGGGTTGGCCTCAGCCGTTAGGAAGTACAGAGGGTTGGTCATCAGTTTACGACCGGTAGATTCTTTCCACTCTAGATACGTTTCCCCGACACACAGGGCACCGTAAAGCCACATGAAAGTCTCCTGTGTCCGGGCAGTCACAGCACTCCGCATTGGTTAAGAAGCTTAGGAGACAAGGACCACATACGGCTAGGTGTCCACACGGGAAAAAGGCGTACCCCCTCTCAGCGTCCTGGCAGATGGTGCATGTAGATTTCCTTATCTCGTTATCCAGTCGGAGGCGTAGTTTAGCCTTCTCCTCTTCCACGTCTTAAAGATGTTGTCTTAGCTGTACCAACTGGGTCCCCTCGGGTGGTGATACTTTGGACCAAATCTTCATCAGTCGTGTTCATTGCGTCGAACAATGTACGTCTAGCAGCCGTCGATGTGGTTGGCATGAATGTGTGTAGCAGACGACCGACCGCCCGCTTTTTATTCTCTACCGTAAAGAACCCGGCTGAGGGCGCGCGGACGTCAGCGAAATCTGTCTAGACATCATGGCCAGAAAGAAAAGACAAAATGATCTGTGCTTTCTGCAAGATTTGGAAGCGGGCTAAATTTTTAATAAACACCAGTTGAGATCTAAAACAACTTCAAATTTATACCTTGGCATGTTATCGTGTAACCCTGAAAATTTCATAGAGCTAACGACTGCATACAACTATATTTATCCCATTTTCCACGTTTCAAAAGCCCAATTTCACCTGCACGACTGTGTTAAAAGTACGGTAAACTTGAAATAAATGGACTTACGGCTCACTTACTTTAGGCAACCTTACCACGTTAGTGTGTCATTCATAGAGGAGAGGAGATTGTAGGACCTCATGTTAATTTCAATGTGCCAGATTAAAAAGTGCCCTTTCGAAGGACTGGTTGGCCCTGAAAAGGGCCGACGGATGTTTTTTGATCCTGTTGTCTCAGGAAGGGGGCTTACCTATTTGCCCCCGAGCTGTTGTTGTTGTTGGTCCCGCTGTTGTTGGGTAGCTGCCTGGGCTTCTTCCAACTCCCCAATGTCTATGAACTCGGGCTGGACTTCGGGGACGACTGGTTGGGGCTGTTCTAGCACATCATCTAAGGCGGCCAACCAGTCTTCTCCCTGTAAATCGGGCGGTGCCCTGGTGACAAGATGGTGCAGATCGTGCCACGCCAGTCGAGTCATGTTGGTGTTCTTCCGGGCCCATTTCTTTATTTCTTCTAGCCAAAAGGCTTTTACGGCTCTCGCCAGCTGTCGGCGATCTTCCCATAGGTGACTGGTTTGTCGGTTTTCTTCATGGGTCGTCCTCGCTCTCCTTCTTCTCGCTCCGCCCGTAGACATCTTCGCCACCAGGTTAGTCTTGCCCATGTTGTCTGTCTCTTGTCTTCACGAAAAGAAATTGTCATTGAATGTGCTTCTCTACGCTGGTCTGGGAGTTTATAAGCTCAAATGTGATGGATATCGATTGGCTGTCTAAAAGTCGCGAAGTTCGTCGATTGGCACCTCGTTCGAACAAATCAATTGGTTGAAATAGCGAGCTCTCATTGGTCCAAAAAGGCGCGCTACCAAAACGCCACAATCCCACCAAGCTCGCTACTGTGAAATCGTGGGTTAAAAATCACTACCCTGGGATGATGTCAATGGGTGCAAAGTGTCTCGGTATTCTTTTTACGCTCAAGCTATGAGCCCCAGGTTAAATGAATTCGTATACCAATAACGTTACACCGCCCAATGCTGACGGACTTTCACAGAGTGAACGCTACAATCTCTCCAAGGTCTCAATGACGATTTCCTAGGTTAAAAATTAGGTGCTCTCATTGGTCCAAAAACGCGCACTGACAAAACGCTAGAATCCCACCAAGCTTTCAATAGCGATTTCCTAGGTTAAATTGAAGTCCCATACAATAACCCAGGATGATGTCGATTGGTCGTCTAAAACGGACTGATTGGCTCTTGTTGGGGACTTAGTCATTGGATGAATGATCGTCTTACCATTGGTCCAAAGTGTCTCGGCATTCATCCTGGGTTAATCTACAATCCTGTTTTTAGGCTGAAGCTCGCTACTGTGAAATCCTAGGTTAAACGCATTCCTATACAAATAACATTACACAAAATGCCAGAATCCCACCAAGCTCGGCACTATAAAATCGTGGGTTGAAAATCACCACCCTTAACCCAGGATGATGCCGATTGGTCCAAAGTGTCTCGGCATTCTTCCTGGGTTAATTTACAATCCTCATTTTGTGCTTAAGCTTTGACTAGTGAAATCTCAGGTTAAATGAAATCCTATACAAATAACATTACACTACCGAACAATGACGGACTTTCACGAAGGGACGATTCACAGGCGTAGTCTACGCATTTCTAACCTTATTGACCTTATGGCGCAAGCGAGTATAACAAGCATCACTTGCATGACTCACACGGTGTATAAAACCCTACCCAACAGGTACACTATAAAGCCACCTCTCTAACCGTTCGCTTTTCATTCCCCACCATGGCAGCGAGCGGAACAGATCTTGGGTTATTCCAGCTGACGTCCGACGTCTACCTCATCGTCAATGACGATCACCTGGAGCTGGTCCAAGACGCACCGCAGAAGGTGAAGATTTTGTTATCGCTATCAGACTGGACTCTATTGACACGATTGTTACAGGGAAAAGAGCCCGAAAGGGATTTCATGCACGTGGAAGTCGGTGTGCACATACCCACTGCTGGAGAGGATTCCTTTTTTCCCCGGTTGGAACAGCGTGGAGGTACCCATATCACACTCTGTCCACCCTTATGGATGGCACTGAAAGATGTACTCCCCGAGGTGGATGACTTACTGCATCCCGAGGTGAAAGAAGGGACTGTGGCTACCCGGAGGCTTACACCTGGCTGCACCATATTGTTGTACTCCAGACGAGTGGACCTCATCGATAGCGGTGTACGCCTGAACCCAAAGCGCACGTCTCTATGTCACCAGAAGGATGGATTACCTTGAAGCGGGTGTTGTTGGGTGACCTCGACGGCGATATCATTCACCTGTGTGACGACGTCTACATTTTCTGCGGTCCCTTTTTCGCTCGACTCCTCTGTCTGAACGACGGTGGTTTTACCCTGGAGCCCGATCTATGGACGGCTTTGGAACAAGTCCACATTGTCGATGAGGTACTATATCTATAGGAGCCACACAGTCTAGAGTGTCAGTCCCATCATGCAGCGAACCCGAAAGGATAAGGGTACAACACATGTGGATAAGGTGTTAACGGAATTGTATTACAGTCCAAAACAGTCCAGCCGCTTATAGCGCTGTGGGAGCGCTCGCTCGAGCTGCGCAGTCCCAAGGCATCAGTCGAGCTGAAGTTCGCGAATGGTTAAAAACCCAAGACACTTATAGCTTACATCGAGCAGTCCGACGGCATTTTCGCCGTAACCGAGTCATCGTAGGAGGCATAGACGCACAATGGCAGGCAGATTTGGTCGATATGAGTCGATTTGCTACCCACAATGATGGACATCGGTACATGTTGACCTGTATCGATATTTTATCCAAGGTCGCCTGGGTGGTACCCATCCGGACCAAAACAGAGGAGAATCTTGTACAGGGGTTCCGGCAGATTTTCAAGACAGGTCGCAAACCTCTCTATTTGCAAACAGATGAAGGCACAGAATTTCTCAATCGACACTTTCAAGCCTTTCTCAAGAAACAGCAGGTGTTTTTCTTCGATACGTACAACGAAACCAAAGCCTCTTTGGTGGAATCGGACCTTGAAAGGTCGGATGTACAAGTATTTTACAGCCAAAAACACCCGACGGTACATCGATGTGCTGCCTCAACTGGTTCGAGGGTACAATCGAGCCTATCATCGCAGTATCCAACGAGCGCCCATCGATGTCACGGAACGCAACGAACATCAAGTGCGCCGTACGCTCTACTCACCGCCTGAAGAAGGGTCTTCACCCCGTTACAAACGCGGAGATGTGGTACGGATCAGTAAAGTCAAAGGACAATTTGAGAAAAGTTACTGGCCCAACTGGAGTGATGAGCACTTTGTCATCGTTCGCCATAGTCCCCGAAACCCACACGTCTATCAACTGGAAGATCTACAAGGAGAAACACTGCAAGGCACGTTTTACGAGGCAGAATTACAACCGGTGGTAAAAACACAGAAAGACTACTACACGGTGGAGGAAATTTTGAAAACGGAACGTCGACGTGGCATCCCCTATCATTTCGTCAAATGGCAAGGTTGGCCCAGTTCGTTTAATTCCTGGGTCTCAGCCCGTGACATGAAATGGATATAAATTCTACCTCACGTCTCTTACAGCCTTCAGTCTAGGGTTGTACCATGGATAGTGCACAACTTCCTTTACTGCTGCGTACTCGAAAAGGACAAGTCGGTAATGTCGTGTGTATACTAACACTTCTGGATACGTTGTTTGGAGGTGTCTTCTACGACTTGGCGTACCTGATAGCCTGTCTACCTACCCTCTCACCCACAACCCCTCCACCTCAACGTCAATACGCTACCAACAACAGCAACAATACCATCATCTTCGAAGCACCACACGAGAACATCACGAGAGCTGATCCGTTCAGCAGGGAGATCATTTCAATCACGAAGAGTGCACCCATCACGAGGGGAGCTCCGGGTAGCAGGGAGACTGTAGTAGAAGTACCACGACACCCAACGAAGGAACCCTCAATCTTCAGCAGAGTACCACCGATCATCGCAACCACTACTCTAGGCCCGAAGTGTACACCTCTCACGAGGGGAGCGGCCACTTCATTCAGCAGGGAGACCTATCCTGTAGTAGGTCTTGTACCACGATTACCACGGCAACCGTATCCCCCGGACTACGATCCACGGTGGGATCCGCAACAACGGTGGTGGGCCTCTGAACGCTTAGCCCAAAACACCAAATAACTGGATGGATCCACGGTGGCAGCATCCTTTCACGTGTCTCATCGCTGGACCGACCGTGTCGGCAAAAACACACTTCGTTCAACGTCTCATCGGAGAGCCAGCCCTCATTTCTCCTCCCGTGGCCCGCATCCTTTGGTGTTATGGAGCTTGGCAGCCTGCCTACGAGGAACTGGCACGAAGGCCTGGACTTACCTTGGTGGAAGCATTACCCCCAGAGGATACCCCAGAAGACACGTTGGTGGTCGTGGATGATCTGATGGCCGAAACGGATAGTCGAGTCACCCGGCTTTTTACCAAAGGAAGTCGTCATCGTCGGCTGAGTATCATCTATATCGTCCAAAATCTCTTCAGTAACATTTTCCCCAGAGAGTTCCAGACGGTGTACACACCCAAATAAAAAAACAAGAGCGGACTTCAAACCATTCACTTTCTCATCATGTCTGCGCGGATACGGAAGCACGCGCCGGCGCTCCGCATGTTACGCAGCGCGCCACCGGAGGTGGTCCGGGCCCTGGTGCGCGGGGCGGACGCGGGATTGGTACGGTGCTTGTGTGAAGTCGCTCATAATGTGTTAAAACGGAATGTTCCCCTCAGTCCTCTGCAGAAAGGGAAATTGCAACGGCACAAGACGGGTCTCCGAACGCTGGCGAAGAAGACGAGTTTGAAGAAAAAGAAACAGGTGTTACAGCAAGGTGGATTTTTCGGGGCACTACTCGCGCCATTAGCAGCCTCCATACTGGGACCGTTAGTAGGATCCATCTTGGGACGCTAACATGGACCATACGAAAAAAAATGATGCTGGTCGAACCTCGACTGTTACAAAGTTTGCAATCACCCTACCCTGTCCCTGCCACGGTACAACAACTGCAGTCCCTCGATGAAGAGATGAATAGCATACTTCAACGCCGACTGCCCGATCACGAGAAAATTTAACTTTACTATCAGACGCTGAACCGGTACAAGACGTTTATGGATCAATATAGGGGTTGGTTCAACACCCACACCACCCACACTACCCACACCACTACCACCATCAACAACCTCCTCCGCCTCACCTCAGCTCGAAGATGAAGTGTTGGCCAGTGTCCCATAGGCATTCAAGACCAAGGCTCGTTTATTGTTGGATCGGGTGAAACAGAATCCTGATATGGGTTGGACCGATCAGGGGCAGCTGCTTATTCGAAACCAAGTGGTCCCGGGGTCTCATATCACCGATCTGATCAACGATACGGTACGTTCTCGCGAACACTCTAATCCACCGGGTTGGGAAGCCTTTGCTAGAGCGTTGAAAGACACGCACGTCCTTCGAGAATTGGTAGGGAATCGTGAACGCTGGAACTGGATGCAAGCACCCTCTCGACTTCTCCATACCTGGGAATGGCAACCGCAGACCCCTCCCAAAACACCCTCACGGCGGGGACGTTCTTTTCACCCCTATGCTACCTCTATGCCGGCCACACCGCGCCGATCACGACGGCAGCTACAAGCCCCCAAGACCTGGGACCCCTATTAACGCCAGGAGCAGAAGCAGAAAAGCTCAGTCGTCATGTTTTACCTCACGTTGCCCAGTAACAGTTCGCTCGATGTGTTTCCTGACAACACCTTGGCCAAGTACGTGACCCAGTTATCGCAACCGTTGCATTTACCTGGACGATGGGAATGCGGACTCGTGGATATGCAATACACTAACTCGTGGTACAACGTGCGAGACAAGGACGTGTGGTACGAGGTGACCTACGAAGGCAAAGTAACCCGGCTGACCCTACCCGAAGGCCAATACGATACCCCCAAAGAGTTCATGGAGGGCTTGAGAACACTGATGCATTATAAGTCTCTACGGGTGGTCATGAATAATTCAAAAACCATCAAATCCTATCCCGTCAAGAATCATGTGGAGTTCGATTACAACACACACAACGACAAAGCCTGTCTCCTCCTCAGCCCCAACGTGAGTGTCAAACTCAGTCCGATCCTACAGCAAATGTTAGGTCTCCCTTATTCCGTCTACCAGGGCCCAACCACCGACGAAGGCGACATTGCGATGGATATGAAAGTGGGTATGTACGGACTCTACGTCTACTCGGACGTGGTCGACAACCACATTGTGGGAGATGTCAACACACCTCTGTTACGGGTGGTCCCCATTAGAAAGAAGTATGGAGATCAAGTCACCCAGAGTTTCAACCACATACTCTACCTATCCGTACGACACACCGATATCAACACGATCACGGTGGATATAAGAGATGACACGGGACGCCCGGTGGCATTCGAACGAGGGAAAGTGGTGCTGACACTTCATTTCCGACAAGCACGTTCTCTCCACTTCGTATAATGTACGTGCCTTACCAGTGCCATACGGCCAGCTATGCCGACTATTACAAGAAACAAACGGGAGGTGGAGGTCCGGTCTTTAGCGGTGCACGCATGCAGCGAGGTCACTGGCTGGGAAACATACTGGGAAGCATCGTGAAAACGTTCTAACCTCTGGTGACACGTGGCGTAAAAGCGGTGGACAAACAAGCGGTACGCAGTGGACTGCAAGTGGCCGGTGATGTCTTGAGTGAGACGGCACCCCGACAAGCCTTGAAACGACGGGCCAAAGAAGCAGGCAGCGTCTTGGTGGCCAAAGCCCTTAAAAGACAACCCCCATCAGAGGGGAGAGTCATTCGACAGCCAACACACCGACGACGCACACCCCAGAAGAAGAAGAAGAGAGACATCTTCGCATAATGGCATTCATTCACTCCGAGTCGTGCCCATCTACCAACAGTGAATTGGATTTGTGGACTATTCCCTCCACACAGACCAGTGTCGCCGAGGGTCGTTGGGTAGAACATCGGCCCCTGGCTAGCCTGACGGGAACGGGACCGCTGGAATTTACCATTGAAAACAAAGATACGGCCTACCTGAATTTAGCCCACACCTACTTTTACGTGAAAGCCAAAGTGGTGAACGGAGACGGGACGGACATCGCGGCCGAAGCGGTCGTAGCCCCCGTGAATCTCTGGCTGCACTCGATGTTCCAACAGGTGGATATCAGTCTGAACGATAAACTCATCAGTACGTCCATCAATACGTATCCGTACCGAGCCTACATCGAGACGCTGTTCTCGTACGGAGAAGATGCCAAAAAAACACACTTGTCAGCCCCACTGTACTACAGAGATACACCCGGAGCAATGGATGCGACCACCATTGCCAATACCGGGTTCGGCCATCGCAGACAGTTTACAGCCGGTAGCCGGTCCGTGGATATGATGGGACGACTGCACGCCGATCTGTTCCTGCGAGACCGCTACATGATGAACGGCGTATCCATCAAGATCAAGTTGATCCGTTCCCCACCCACTTTCGCCTTGATGGCCGGTGGAGATCCCGTCCATTACAAGGTCATCATAGAAGATGCAGTCCTGTTTGTCCGTACGGTGGATTTGCAACAGGGGGTGTTGGTGAGTCACATGGAAGCCGTATCGAAAAAACCAGCCCTGTATTCCGTCCGACGCGTACAGACCAAGGTGTTCTCTGTGCCAGCAGGTACGATGATGGCCAATCGTGAAAATTTATTTATATCTGCCTAAACGTCTTACCCTGGCGTGTGTCACCAATACCAGTTTCAATGGCCAGTGGACAGAGAATCCGTTCCACTTTCAACATTTCAACATGAACTTTGTGGCACTGCACGTGGCCGGTCATCAAATTCCAGCCCGGCCGTTACAACCGGATTTTGGGAACCATCACTATGTGCGGAGCTACCTGAACCTGTTTACAGCCACAGGACAAAACAATCAGGACGAAGGAAATACCATCACTCGACGAGACTTTGCCCGTGGGTACACTTTGTTCGCCTTCGACCTCACCCCTACCTTGGAACACGATCATCAACTGGCCTTGCTCAAGAAAGGAAACTTACGGTTGGAACTGCGTTTCTCGGTATCTCTACCCCAAACCATTAACGTGATTTGCTACGCCGAGTTTGATAACGTCATCACCGTGGATCAGCAAAGAAACGTCCTGTGTGACTACGCCAGCTAGAGTCATGGATACAGAGCAGCTCATCGCCATACTCCAGCGGGATCCCCGGGTACCCTTTCGATGTGTGTTTCCACGCAATCTCTTTCCCACCCCATCCACCCCTGCGGCCTACATTCTGAATACTGACCCTGGTACTCGACCGGGTGAACATTGGGTGGCTGTATAAGTGGACGCCCGGGGTCAAGGAGAATACTTTGATTCCTACGGACTTGCACCCGTGCATCCCGATTTGACCCAGTTCATGGACGAATCTACTACAGTGTGGCGTTGGAATACTAAAAGATTACAAGGACCCTTGAGTAGTGTATGCGGACAGTACTGTGTGTTTTATCTCACTCACCGGAGTAGAGGACATTCTATGCAAACGATTGTACATATGTTTGATGATTATTTTCAAGCCGAAGACCGTGATGTCTTAGTGTACGACTGGGCTGCCTCTCGTTTTAATGTGCATGCCCCATTTCTCTGGTTGTCTTGAATGCGTTCTTATTGTTCTGACGTTCATTGATGTTCAATAAAAAATTCATGAAAACGCAAGTGATGTTTTGACTTTTGTTATATTCAGGCGAACAAGAATGGTTAAAATATGTACAAAGAATGTGAACAGTTACAAAGAATGGGCATCACTGATATTCAGGCGAACAAGAATGGTTAAAATATGTACAAAGAATGTGAACAATACAGTTGGGCAACACTGTCAGAGCATCGGATTCGAACCCACGACCTGCATTGCGCCAGCACTGTTAACCGGTGATGCCATCCCGACTGTTACAGGTGTATGTTAATTTTTTACAGTACTAGCTTAACTCATACTATCAAAAAAGTTTCACAAGTCCAGGTAGGTGGTGCTGTCTCCATCGGGAAGGACTTTCCGTTTCGGATAGAAAAATGTGAAGGCATCTCGTTTCTGGATGTAGGTTCGCATCTGGTGGTCGAGGACCCGGAATCCTCTTAGTGCCACTCGCGCTGGCCTGGCTTTGCAGCACGCCCAGGTAGAGGGCTTTGTCGATGGCAGGGTCACGTCGGTTGACGCCTTTACAACTAAACTTTTTGTTTCCATCACCTCCGTAACAACAGTACGTCTTGGACGACAGGGCGATCATGGCATCTCCACTCCACTCTAACTTGAAGAGACCCGGCGTCCGCTTGTCGTACTGGTAATGCTCGCGTCGAGGTAGCCACTGGTCCCGTTCCGCCTCATACTGCGCACATAATTCAGGTTTGACGAGTGACTCCCAATCCGCATTAGAGACGGCCATGTAGGCAGAGTCCGTGTCCATCTCCATGAGTTGCCAGTCTGATGGATTGAAATACACCGCCATGAAATCGTATAAAAATTGCAGCATCCTCAGCTTGGCCACCTGGTATATCATACATCCAGTTTGGAGCGGAAGGTTGTAACGAATGGTCTTCTTGGCTGAACTGACTTCATACGTATCATCATCGATGACGTCCACGGACCGAAACAGAGGCGAGTTGATCTTTTTGCGCGCTTGTTGGGTAGTGCAGATATTCACGTTGACATGCTTGTCTTGGTTGGTGACCGTTTTTCCATAGTAACCATTGCCCGTGAGTTTCCAGGATTCGCCGATAATGGCCTGACTGGGATCTTTATCGTCTTGACGATGGGCAGATGTGACGATGTCGACATGCCCCGCAAAACAGTCGTTCGGTACGTACTGAAGGATTTGGTACACTCGCGTCACTTCGAGGCCGTGGCTCATGTACCACTGCAGCAGAGGGGTACCCAGCAAGATTCTTTCTCCCCACATGCTCCCGATCAGCATCCGACGAGGACGAGGCAGGCATTCGTGTTGCTCAGCATAGGCGCCCATGGTGTCTCCAATGTCATTCCGACTCACCAGCGTGTTTTTAAAGATGGGAGGGCACTGGGCGAATAGTGGCTTGAGGTTGTCGGGAACATGCAGATCGCATTCTACAAACCCGTAGAGGTCCCCGGAACGAACGGCGTCGAGAAGCTGTGGCTGGGTCAGGAGTCGTCGGCGACTGAGAGGGTACTCTCGCGCTTTACGGAAGCGGCGTAAGTATGGGAGGGCCTGGCACATGGTGTGCAATTCACACTCCCACATTTCGATGAGCTGGTACCCCATCTCTTTCACGTAATCGCCGTTCTCCACCACTTCTGCCCGTAGTTCTTCCGCCGATTTTCCCAGTCGTTCGTTGAAGCGGCCAGCGCTGAAATGGCATTGGTGGCCGTGCCAGTAACACCCGTCACCGTATTGGAATACGGTGGTTTTTTTGTGGAGTATAGCAAACCCATCGACGGGGAGTCGACGATCTCCTATCCGCTTCTCTGTGGCGTTGGTTTGGTGTCGTATAGAAATTCCCCGTCGATCGGCTTCCCAGCCCAACCACTGGTCAGCCAGATGCTTGTACGGTGTACGTTCAGGTCGGAAATGCTGACCTTCCGCCAACCAGCGTGTATAATGACCACTGGGCATAGGTTGGGCGAGAGACCACAGATACAGGGCATTGGCATCAAATCCGATGATTTTGGCACAGGGTTTCCCACCCGGAATGGTGGTGACATCCTTCTCGTGATAACGATGGAAAATAAGGCTGGGTCCGCCGACGATATTCTGCTTCAAACAATCATACATATCGTCGTCTTTTTGTTGTATGAGTGAAAAGTACGTGGAGCAATCTTGAAAAAGATGGCGAAGGGCAAGACCCGGTAAACTCATGCACTCTTTGAATATGTCCACGTGCATTTGATCCCAAAAGAGTTGGGCCATCTTTTCGGCCGCTTCGAGGAATGGAACCACGTCTAAGTTGTTATAATACACCAGGAAATCTCGCAAGTTCTGCATATGTTGGTCGTTCCATACTTGCTCTAGTTCCCGGTACGTGTCTTCCGGACATTCCACTTGCTTCAGATCGTCGAAGAAAGCGTCCCGGGGTGGTAACTGTGTTTCCTCCAAGCGGTCGAGCGTTGACATATAGGTGTGAGGGAACCTTCCTTTGGTTTGTGCACAGTCATAGGCCTTTACCCACTGATCGTAGCTGTAATTTGGAGCTAAGTAGTTGCGTACATCCAGAAAATGGAGTGATGTGGTGGTGAGGGCCATGTGGTTGTTGATCTTTTTGATGACAGACTTGATGGTATCGGACTGGGCCAAGTAAGGGTAAAGAAATTCCTTCACCATGTTCAAATCGTATCGCCCCGAATTGAAGCCTAGCACAGGTAACTGGCCTAGGTATTGTAGGAAGCGTAACTTCAGTTTCTCCGCATACGGCTTGGGTAAGGGTACAGCCTCCGCCTGAATGTCCTGCATTGCCGACTCCGACTCTTCATCGTCGCTGAAGGACACACCAGGTGTTGGAATACGATCGTCGAGTTGGTCCAGCACGTCCTCGAACTTGGACATCAACAGTTCTGTACTGGCCGCACTCACTGCCTCTAAATACTCCATCATCCGGGTAATCAACTCATGAGAGTCCCCAGTGGACACGAAACAGACGGGTGCAGCGTCATAGCCGGGTACGTTGCTGGAAATGCTGACACCCAGGGGAATATGACGCTGTGTCCACTGGGTTTTGGCTGAGAAAATGTCCATGGGTTCCAAAATGGCCTCGAAATCATAACACGTCCGGTAAGGAAAATAACGGTCCTCTAGTGGTATGACAATCCCCTCATCGGCCAACTCCTCGAAAATAGTAGGCGTGTTATGGTACACACCACCAGGAAATTTTCGTTTCACGGCGTTGTCACAATCTTCTCGTGGGAGTGTAGATGGCTGGACTGTTTGAACACCCGATGGCACTGAGAACAACTGTAGGATTGCGCGTACAGGCTCATATCGTGGATCAGCGAAAAATGACTCACCCCTTCGTTGTCGAAGACATTGACTTTCATCGTAGAGGCATACCGTTCTGTTGAGCGATGAACCAATTCAGCCACAAATGTATCCTCCTCCTCCTCCTTCGGTAGTAAACGGTACACACAGATATTCACGTGGAACAGTGTTTCCACGACATCCAAATACTTGAATGGGACTCCCCGGAACTGCCGCGGGTCAATATCTTGCGCCTGTAGATACTCTTCCCAATACAGTGTTGCATTTCTATCACAAGCCCGAGGACTACACTGGTCCAAATGAATGGCCAAACACCGAAACCGACATTTCCGGTCTTTGTAGGGGTCACCCCAACCTCCCGCTAACGCATACAGTCCTTTTCGATTGAGCAGCCAAGGCGGAAGAATAACAGGAGCGCCGATGGGGTGATTTCTCAATTTGGTAACGAAAAATGTGACGTTCGTCACCATTTCTACAGTCCATTTGGTGTTGGGACGTTGCAACCTGGCCCATTCCAATGGATCCAACGTAGTCAGTTGGTCGATGAGTGGCTCCAGAGAAATAGCATCCGTCACCGTGAACGGCTGGTCAAACACATAGGAATTATTACTGGGGTAGAAATAGCGCAGTTGGTCCGTCTCTTTGTGCCGTAAGATATACCCAAATGTCACATTCAATTTGAAGGCTGTCACCTGATCTGTAAAAATGTTCTCGGCGTAAGTAGGAAGATGCGTGAGGTCCTCCAACCGAAAATTACACAAATCCAATAGACGACGGTGACGGTGGAAACAACGGCGTATCGTGGTCCAGTGACGGCGGTACAATGCACTCACACGCTCGTCTTCGGGTAAGACTTCAGCCGGAGGCGCTCCTGGATCCCCTGCAAAATCTTCTCCACGTCTCATGCTATCGGTCTGGCTTCAGGCTCCACTGGTAGGCTGATCAGGTCACTCCTCAGGTAGACTGGTGAGGTAACTTCGGTCAGGCTGGCTCAATGACGGTGCTGCATCAGCTTAGCTCGGTGAGAGGAGTCCATGGCTGTTGCTGTTCAGGCAGGTCTTGAGTAGGCTGATCATGCAGGCTGGGCAGACAGGTTGGTGAAGCAGGCCAATGAATGCAGCAATCCCCTAAAAATTCCCACTTTTATACGTTTTTCCGTGACATTCGTGTCTTTTCGGCGACCTTCGTGTCTCTTCGGTCACCTCCGTATCTTTTCGGTGACGTCCGTGACTCTTCGGGCATCTCCGTGTCCCTTCGGTGACCTCCGTGACATCTTCGGTCACCTCCGTGTCTCTTCGATGATCTCCGTGACATCTTCGGTCACCTCCGTGTCTATTCGAGTACCTCCGTGACATCTTCGGTCACCTCCGTGTCTCTTCGGTCACCTCCGTAACTACCCAGCTGTTCCCGTGTAAACCCGGATGTACCCGTATGGAACACACAGCTAAAGGACCCGGATATAAGTCCCCGGATGTAAACCCCGGATGAACAGGTCAGTACACGCATTCTATCATTCAATATGACCTTGAACTATCACCTGATCTCCCCGTGATGGGAAAACCCCAAATACAAGTCAGTACAGGCATCCCATAAATGGTATTGCTAGAAGACCCGGATATAGGGCAATTCTAAACTACCCGGCTGTTCCCGTGTGAACCCGTATGGAACACACAGCTAAAGGACCCGGATATAAGGCCCCGGATGTAAACCACGGATGAACAGGTCAGTACATGCATTCCTATCATTCAATATGACCTTGAACTATCATGTGATCTCGCCGTGATTCCCCAAATACAAGTCAGTACATGCATAGGTCACGCTCGATTCACGCAGACCGGAAAAACCCAGCCCTAACATGTGTAAACATGATCCAAGGTCAAATACGAGATGAAAGGATACAGGTCAACTCAAGTGCACTCATTGACCTTTGACCTCTGTCACGTGATGTGCAAATTTCCGAGGTGAAAGGTCAACCTGAGGGTTAATCACGGCTATATACTACTGTCAAGGCTATCTTTTTATCAAACACAATTCTGGTAGGCGAAGTGCTCTCTAACAATACGACAATGATGTACATGTATGTTGCTGCGAATTACTGGTACAGTTTCAGTAGCCATGGATTAAGTGAGTCTGACCGTAACTCGACCAAGAAGGTTTCTGGTAAAAGCTGACAACCGGTCTCATTTGAAACTTCATGTGCCATGTTATAACAATAAACCCGGTTTGGCATCTTCATAGTAGGGTCAAGTGTGGTCGAATCCTGTACGACTGAGTAATTCTTCCGGTGATGGAGTCAGTGCTGTTTGCATTTTCCAAGGCTTTGGAAGGATTTGATTTGATATATTACAGAACGGACTTCAGATACAATTTTATCTTTATATCAAAGTTTCTGCCATATCATGAGGATTATTCTTACCCAGAAACGCAAAACGGATTCAGTGTGGGATATTAAAAGTTAGTTTCGTATATCAAATCTCGCCCGAACTTACTCAACGGAAGAGGATAAACCTTCCAGGTCAATGAACTGGCTCATACATTGTAATTTGAACATTTAATCTGATAAACAGAAGGGGTCAATATTTTCCACTTTTACCGCAAATCATAATTGAGAATATCACTCCACACAGTACGAAAGACTGGAACGTGCAATTTTCAATAAATCAGCCCAACAACTGACCAGGGACTCCCCGGAACTGCCGCTGGTCAATATCTTGCGCCTGTAGATACTCTTCGCAATACAGTGTTGCATTTCTATCACAAGCCCGAGGACTACACTGGTCCAAATGAATGGCCAAACACCGAAACCGACATTTCCGGTCTTTGTAGGGGTCACCCCAACCTCCCGCTAACGCATACAGTCCTTTTCGATTGAGCAGCCAAGGCGGAAGAATAACAGGAGCGCCGATGGGGTGATATCTCAATTTGGTGACGAAAAATGTGACGTTCGTCACCATTTCTACAGTCCATTTGGTGTTGGGACGTTGCAACCTGGCCCATTCCAATGGATCCAACGTAGTCAGTTGGTCGATGAGTGGCTCCAGAGAAATAGCATCCGTCACCGTGAACGGCTGGTCAAACACATAGGAATTATTACTGGGGTAGAAATAGCGCAGTTGGTCCGTCTCTTTGTGCCGTAAGATATACCCAAATGTCACATTCAATTTGAAGGCTGTCACCTGATCTGTAAAAATGTTCTCGGCGTAAGTAGGAAGATGCGTGAGGTCCTCCAACCGAAAATTACACAAATCCAATAGACGACGGTGACGGTGGAAACAACGGCGTATCGTGGTCCAGTGACGGCGGTACAATGCACTCACACGCTCGTCTTCGGGTAAGACTTCAGCCGGAGGCGCTCCTGGATCCCCTGCAAAATCTTCTCCACGTCTCATGCTATCGATCTGGCTTCAGGCTCCACTGGTAGGCTGGTCAGGTCACTCCTCAGGTAGACTGGTGAGGTAACTTCGGTCAGGCTGGCTCAATGACGGTGCTGCATCAGCTTAGCTCGGTGAGAGGAGTCCATGGCTGTTGCTGTTCAGGCAGGTCTTGAGTAGGCTGATCATGCAGGCTGGGCAGACAGGTTGGTGAAGCAGGCCAATGAATGCAGCAATCCCCTAAAAATTCCCACTTTTATACGTTTTTCCGTGACATTCGTGTCTTTTCGGCGACCTTCGTGTCTCTTCGGTCACCTCCGTATCTTTTCGGTGACGTCCGTGACTCTTCGGGCATCTCCGTGTCCCTTCGGTGACCTCCGTGACATCTTCGGTCACCTCCGTGTCTCTTCGATGATCTCCGTGACATCTTCGGTCACCTCCGTGTCTCTTCGAGTACCTCCGTGACATCTTCGGTCACCTCCGTGTCTCTTCGGTCACCTCCGTAACTACCCAGCTGTTCCCGTGTAAACCCGGATGTACCCGTATGGAACACACAGCTAAAGGACCCGGATATAAGTCCCCGGATGTAAATCCCGGATGAACAGGTCAGTACACGCATTCTATCATTCAATATGACCTTGAACTATCACCTGATCTCCCCGTGATGGGAAAACCCCAAATACAAGTCAGTACAGGCATCCCATAAATGGTATTGCTAGAGGACCCGGATATAGGGCAATTCTAAACTACCCGGCTGTTCCCGTGTGAACCCGTGTGAACCCGTATGGAACACACAGCTAAAGGACCCGGATATAAGGCCCCGGATGTAAACCACGGATGAACAGGTCAGTACATGCATTCCTATCATTCAATATGACCTTGAACTATCATGTGATCTCGCCGTGATTCCCCAAATACAAGTCAGTACATGCATAGGTCACGCTCGATTCACGCAGACCGGAAAAACCCAGCCCTAACATGTGTAAACATGATCCAAGGTCAAAGACGAGATGAAAGGATACAGGTCAACTCAAGTGCACTCATTGACCTTTGACCTCTGTCACGTGATGTGCAAATTTCCGAGGTGAAAGGTCAACCTGAGGGTTAATCACGGCTATATACTACTGTCAAGGCTATCTTTTTATCAAACACAATTCTGGTAGGCGAAGTGCTCTCTAACAATACGACAATGATGTACATGTATGTTGCTGCGAATTACTGGTACAGTTTCAGTAGCCATGGATTAAGTGAGTCTGACCGTAACTCGACCAAGAACGTTTCTGGTAAAAGCTGACAACCGGTCTCATTTGAAACTTCATGTGCCATGTTATAACAATAAACCCGGTTTGGCATCTTCATAGTAGGGTCAAGTGTGGTCGAATCCTGTACGACTGAGTAATTCTTCCGGTGATGGAGTCAGTGCTGTTTGCATTTTACAAGGCTTTGGAAGGATTTGATTTGATATATTACAGAACGGACTTCAGAGACAATTTTATCTTTATATCAAAGTTTCTGCAATATCATGAGGATTATTCTTACCCAGAAACGCAAAACGGATTCAGTGTGGGATATTAAAAGTTAGTTTCGTATATCAAATCTCGCCCGAACTTACTCAACGGAAGAGGATAAACCTTCCAGGTCAATGAACTGGCTCATACATTGTAATTTGAACATTTAATCTGATAAACAGAAGGGGTCAATATTTTCCGCTTTTACCGCAAATCATAATTGAGAATATCACTCCACACAGTACGAAAGACTGGAACGTGCAATTTTCAATAAATCAGTCCAACAACTGACCAGGGAAGAGGCTCCAGTTAAGCGAGAATTACTAACTCAAATCACTAATATTATGTTTTGAGGATACGCATTTTCCTTTATTTATACTTCTTTTGTCATACTTTCTAAATCATTAACCCCAACTTAGGCATTTGCTCTATTATATTAACCAGGTTATTGTCAGTGACTGCAATCACTCCAGGAAATATCGCACTCATTCCTCATTATACAAGTAGGTGCCCATCAATAATTTATAGTTAGCATGAATGGTCAGTCCGTGGACCAATACGATGAGAAGTTACATTTCAAAATATGTGCACACATTTGCATTTTTGATATATTAGTTGGACCCGGTTGTCACATTGGCTTTGCACTGTGGAGTCTCGTTTGGAGAAATTACGGCATCAACTGCAAATAACGTGTGTTTACAGAAGAAATTGTATTCACTATCATATAAATTTGATCGTTTCTCATTTGATCGTGATAATGGCCTGTCTCATGGCTATGCCATTTCCCATTTGACACATTGATTGTTTTTTAGCTCTCTTGCTCAGTTTCATTCACTGGTCAAGCCGGAATATTTGATGCAATAATTACGCCATTGTCAGATATTATCTAATCACGTCGCAATATGTTAAGCTAAAAATCACCCACTATCATCTATTCACGTGGAATGGATATTCTTTGTTTTCAGCTCTGCTATACTATGATTTTGGTAAATCAATTTACAGTTTTAACGTCTGCCAGTCTGAAACATTAGTTTGTTCGAGTTTCCCATAGTCTCTTTAATGAAATATTTCAACTAGAAGTAGGCGTCCCCATGGCGATATATGTCAAATCATGTACCCAATCAATATAAACTGCTGCTTTTGTAGATTGAGCTCATGATATCCAGTGCGTAACATTTCGACATGTTACGTGTGATATTGATTTTATATTTACACAAGCACAGATCAAATTGGTTGTTTTTCAATCCGCATTGATAACATTACAAGCGTCTAGTCCGTCATTCATAATCCAGCCGTCGTCCATTAGAGAATATCCGCGTCCATAATCCAAAGACCTATTCCATTTTCCACATAACAGTATTAGCAGACAATCTGAGCCAATCTCAACGTCCATGAAGTTACGTGATGTGTAACTCAGGATGCAATGCTGCGATACTATTGTGATGTTTGAGCGGTCAGAAAACGTCTATCTTTACGGTGTACACGAGACTTTGAGGCGGCCTGGTCTCAGGGCCCTGTGACAAATTGTCAGGCTGATGTGAACGCAGTCTCGTATGACTGGAATTGGCCAACGAGGAAGGTCCGATTCAACCTGTCACCTTGTCTGGATCGAGGAGGTAGGAAGGGGGGACCTGTAGAAACAACCAAGGCAATAATAAAGTAATAATAGTGTTTTCTGCTATGTACACAGCTCTGTACGCGCACAATACCTGTAATAAAGATCCCTACTCTAGAGGTAGTTATCATTAAGTGTTATCTTTATCTTAAAGAGAAAGGAGAATAATATACAATATATACATGAGACCCTATCTATGACGCGTCACGACCCAGTCTCGTCCAGACTGGCTCTCGTCGTGGTATGATACGGCGTCTCTGGTTCCCCTCCGGTCGTAGGCGTAGCCCCGGACTGTATGGAACGTCTACCGTGTCTCAGGTTACACGGCCCAGTTCATCTAAGCGTTATTAATCGTCCCTGGAATCCTCTCCGTATCACTGCTTCTCCTAGCAGTAGCCCTTCGGCGGCGTCGGCCCGTACGACACCCCACAGCGTCTTCGGCGGCAGCCCCTTTCGGCTCGACAGACCTCGCGTCTCTGGCGGCACGAATTCGGCGGCGACCCCTTTCGGCTCGGCAGACTTCACGTCTTCGGCGGCCCGTCTTCGGCGACCCGTCTTCGGCTCGGCAGACTTCACGTCTTCGGCGACCCGACTTCGGCGACCCGTCTTCGGCTCGGCAGACCTCACGTCTTCGGCGGCCCGATTTCGGCGACCCGTCTTCGGCGACCCGACTTCGGCCCTCACGGCGTTGACCCAAGGATGAGTTAATAGGCTCAGATTGTCTGTATATATATGTGGTAATAATGCCCTGGTCTCGGGGGCGTATTATTACCTTACAGTGTAATGTCAATTAATATCAATGATTTGTAATAGTATAAGACTTGCGGCAAAGCATAATTCGAGCCCTGCGGCAGTATAAATATGTACAGTGGATGTAAGCTTGTGTAATCCGTCACCTCTAGCCGAGGCCTGTAGGTAACTAGTGTAGGTGAGTGTGATTAGATCTATTCCGTCCCTAAGGCCGACGATCTTGTATGTGAGTAAGTATATGTAATCATGTAGAATGGTATTTGTGTGATGGGCTGCAATGTGGGATATTTGGCGCTCTGTATTCCCCGTTGATGGACATCTCGCCTTCAGATACTGTGCGTGTTAGTATCTTATCCCCGTCTGTCGGTTCGTCTCGTCATCAGATACTGTGCGTGTTAGTATCAATTATCCCCAAGCTATGGCTCAGCTCTCGGCTTTCCAACCCTTCGGCGGATGGTTCGGCGCTGTTTCGGCAGTCAATTCGGCACTTGCGGCACATTCGGCGCATTTGCGGCGATCCTGTCTCTGTGCTCTCCCGCACGATGTTTACCCGCCGATTGTCTGAGACAGAATGCCGAACGTCCATTCTCTGCGTCTTATATAGACTCTGGCTCCCAGAATCCATTGCGCGCCCAAACATGGCAGCCCCCATAAAGCGAAAGTATCGACTCAGGCGGTGTTGGATTTCGTGTCAGATCAGCAGAGTTCGACTTCTCTCGCCCGGGTTCGATGCAAGATGCGTGTCAGGGATATTTACACGTCCCTCGCTGAAAGTTTCAGCGCACAGTTAATACAGGTAAGTCGAATATCCACCATTATCGGTCCATTCACAATGCTATTTAGAATGTTAGCGTAGAACGAAAATGACATTCTCCAGGTCACGGGCATTTTCGTCACACTACCCACGCCTTCGAAAACACGACGCCCTCGTCGTGGAGCTCGGCACAGCAACCAATCACAGGTGAGTAGAATGAACACGCAGTCCTTTCTCCGAAAGTGTAGATAGTCCACAGTATAATAACAAAGGCTTCAATACGGTAGAATTACATCAGACGTTCCTCCCAGCGGTCTGCTGGGTCGTCACTGAAGGAGGAGACATCAGGTCCCTGCTTCACGGCACTGACCAAACACTGCCGAATTACATTAATCCCGATAACGCGCGGGGCGTCTAATCACTCGACCTCGGGTCGTCCGCCGCGGTTCTGTCTCGGCCTCGGCCGGGGGTAAAGCTTCCATCTCGAGATCCAATTTCGATGCAGACTGCAAATCAACCTCGAAATCGGCAAATCTCCGTGGTCGCCGTATCTCACGGCCGCCCCGGGTCAATCGAGGTCGCCGGTCAACAGTCGGCGTTCTGACGACAGTCGATGGTTCCTTGGGGTAAGGAAAGATAGCCCCATGTCCGACGCTATCATCTGATTCTACATCTCCATCGTCGCTAGACGTTTCTTCTGACTCACTGGTGGACATCTCACGAGCATAGAAAGGCTTCAGCTTGTCATGGTGAACAACCCGGAGACCTCCGTCCTCATCTGCAATGCGGTAGGTCACGTCCGTGAGAGCTTCCTTTATCACGTATGGTCCTGCCCAGCGGTCTCGTAGTTTCCGATTCTCTCCACATCTTGGAGCAGAAATGTACAGGTACACCTGATCTCCAGGTTTATACTTTTGCGGAAAGGCCTTGCTATCATATACCCTCTTCTGGCGCCGCAGGTTCCTCCCAGTCACTTCTCGGACGTTACGATGAATCTCGTCCATCTCGTCCCGTAGTTCTCCTACCCACTCCGTAGGTTCCACTTGCTGACGTGGAGGAGCTCCCAGTACCAAGTGAGACGGAAAGGAGACTTCTCTCCCGAACACCGTCATATTCGGCGAGAATCCTGTCGTCTCGTGGGCTGTAGCTCGATAGGACATCACTACGAGCGGTATATGCAAGTCCCAGTCGCTTGGATGACAGTCAACACTGGCATGTAGCATTTGGGCTAATGTTCTGTTGAACCGCTCAATCATGCCATTTGATTGGGGGTGGTATGGCGTCGTCCTTGTCTTCCTCATCCCCAAAATTCGGCACATCCCCTTGAAGACACGGCTCTCAAACTGGCGGCCTTGATCTGAATGGATAGCCATCGGAACACCGAACTTGGTCACATAGTGTTCCACCACAGCCTGTGCAACAGTAGGAGCTTCTTGGTTGGGCATGGCAACGGCTTCGACCCAACGAGTACAATAGTCTCCGATGACCGCAATATACTGGTTTCCACTGCCCGTCTCTTGCATTGGCTCAAGGATGTCAACTGCGATTCTCTCTCCCGGACAACCAGTCATCTGTCCACTGTGTGGTCCTCGCGGTTTGCGTCCAGCCTGCTTTCTTCTGTTACATACATCGCAGCTTCGGCACCATTGGCGTATGTCCGTCTGCAGGCCAGGCCAGGTATAGGCCTGCCTCACCTTCGCTAAAGTCTTCTTTACTCTGAGATGTCCACCGGTGGGACCGTCGTGGCACTCTCTTAACACTTTACGGCGCAAGGAACGAGGTACAACCAGCAGTCGTCGCTTGACATTTCCACGGTCATCCACCCAACGTCTAACCAGCAGCGAATCGCAAATCTCCAACATATCGAAGGCACCCCACAGGCTCTTCGTGACGAGTCCGTACGGACTGACGTCTTCTCGGTTTGGTCGGTTACCTTGCCGCACCCAGTCGAGAACAGGTTGTAGGTCGGGATCTTCGGCCTGGGCTCGGCCAAACCCTTCGGTTGGCGACACCATCTCAATTACACGAGCGGCTGCCTGAACGTCATCGCTGCTTGATCGACCACACTGTTTGCATGGAATACGACTCAGTGCGTCGGCGTTACCATGTTTCCGACCCGGACGATGCTCGATGTTGAAATCGTAGACGCCAAGGGCCTGAATCCAACGGGCCAGCTGTCCCTCCGGTTCCTTGAACCGCATGAGCCATCTCAGCGAGCCGTGATCGGTGCGAAGCAAAAACTTCCGCCCAAACAGTTAGTGTCGAAAGCATTAGACGAAATCCACAACAGCAAGTAGTTCTCTTCTCGTCACACAGTAGGCTCGTTCGGCCTTCGACAACACACGACTGGCGTATGCCACGACCTTCTCTTCTCCGTCTACCACCTGTGACAAAACGGCCGCGATGCCAAAGTTACTCGCGTCCGTGTCCAGAATGAAAGGGAGCTTAAAGTCTGGCATAGCAAGCACAGGCGCGGTCGTCAGCTTGTCTTTCAGGGTGTCGAAGGCTTGCTGCGCTGTGTTGTCCCATATGAAGGCTGTCTTCTTTTCAGTTAACGTATGCAGCGGCGCTGCAATGGTGGCAAAATCCCGGATGAAACGTCGATAGTAGCTGCAGAGATCCAGGAAGCTCCGAACCTCGGTCTGCGAAACGGGTGGAGGCCAGTCTCGCACAGCACGGATCTTCTGTGGGTCTGTTCCAATCCCATTCTGTGATACTACGTGGCCCAGATAAAGGACTTGTCGTGACCCTATGACGCACTTGGATGGCTTGAGTTTTTAAGACCATGTTGTTTTAACCTCTCGAAGACCCCGTCAAGACGCCGGATCATCTCGTCAAACGTTCGTCCAAAAACAATGATATCGTCAAGGTAGACGAGACACGTATCATAATGGAGTCCTGCTAGGATAGCTTCCATTAGCCGCTCAAAGGTCCCGGGCGCATTGCACAGCCCGAACGGCATAACTCGGAACTGGTACAGACCTTTCCTGGCTGCAAAGGCTGTCTTGCATCTATCTTCGGGGGACACTTCGACTTGCCAGTACCCTGACATTAAGTCAAGGGTACTCCACCAACTGGCACCGGCTAAAGAATCCAGAGAGTCGTCGATCCTCGGCAACGGGTAAGCATCCTTCTCTTTTATCTTGTTCAAAGCACGGTAATCATCGCAGAAGCGCATTTTCCCGTCCTTCTTTTTCACCAGAACTACCGGCGCTGACCACGGTCCACTCGATGGCTCGACCACTCCACGCTGTAACATGTCTTCAACTTGCTCATCGATCATTTCACGGGCGTGAATCGGCGGTCGCCTCGGCGGAATGCGGATGGGTGGTGCACTTCCAGTCTTTATGTTATGTTGTACCATCGTCGTTCGACCTAGATCAGCATCGTCTTTAGCGAACAGGTCAGTATATCGGGTGACCAAATCTTCTACAGCCAGGGATTGGTCTGTTTCTAGGCCTTCGCTGGATCGTCGAACCAGATCTGTAAGGTGGTCTGGACATGCGCTGGTCGGCACGGCGGGCCTCTGTCTACTAGGTTTCGCCCGGCTCGGCGTCGACGCTTCGGCCGCACTCGAAACTTGATCGTCCACTACTTCTACTTCACCCATACGCCCGCAGAGCGTCCCGGCCTGGACTACAGTCGGTTCGGAGGACAAGTTGAGAAACCTCAGGGTGACTTCGCAGTCACGGTCCACCTCGGTAAGGACCCTGGCCACCATGGCTCCTGTCTTCTGGGTAAACTGCGGTTCGTTTTCGATCATCCCTACCTCGCCTGGTAGGCCCCCACGAACTTTTCCTGTCACAACGGCTTCGGCTCCAGCAGGAATAGTCACAGTCTCGGCCACGGCTACACGGTAACAGCCTGTGCTCCCCACGACCTCGCAGCCACCGTACTTGACCCTGTGGCGCTCCGTGTCGATCTTGGTACAGTGGGTGCTGAGGAAGTCGTACCCTAGGAGAGCGTCCACTGTCAGTTCTCCGACTATCATCTTCTGTGTTCGTGTGGTACCGTCTATAGTGATTTTAAAATCAGCTTCACCTTTCAGGGGCATTAGCGTACCGTCAGCCATACGAATATTAGCATAAGATGGGCTACTCAAGGCTGGTTTGAGCCGCGGACTCAGCTGCTGGTATACTTTCTCGCTCAGGAGGGAAATCGACGCCCCCGTATCAACACAACACCACATCTTCACTGGCCCGATATTCGCAGGCAAATAGAGTCCAGCTTCCCCGGAAGTATTAACCTTGGGAGGATTCTTGGGCGATCTCGGCGGTTTAGAGTCATCTGTTCTGGACACATCTGGACAGTCCGCCCGGTATTGACCCTCTCTGCCGCACGACCAGCAAGCATTACTTCGTTCCCGATTCCCATACGTCCGTTGTTGACCTCTGGCGTATCTCGGTGGTTGTCGCCGTGGTCGGGGCTGAGACTTTCGCATTATTTCTTCCATCAATTCTTTGATCTGTTTTCTCAGCCGAGCTTCAGATTCTTCGTCATCCTCGGAGGTTGCAGCTAATCCCTCATCTTTACTAGGAACCGTGGACTTCGCGGTTGCCCAAGTCTTACGGTGTTGCGAGGACTTGAATGCTTCTACTTCTACAGCAGAGTGTACAGCTGCATCTAAGGTCTTCGGCCGCGTCTGCCACACAAGGAATCTAAGCTCGTCCCCAATAGCCTCCAAAAACTGATCCTTTGCCAAGGTATCCTGTACGTCATCTCCGGCCTCGGGATAAGCCTGTTGTGCAAGCCGAACAAATGCCTGAGCTAAGCCCGGAAGATCTTCTGACTTCTCGCGGTATCTGGATTTCAACTGCGTTTTGTACAAATCTAGTTGATTGGGCGGGGCAAAACGCTTCTCCAAGGCATCCCTCAATCGTCCATAGTCAGCACTCCCTGGTTCTGATTTCAAGCTGGCCAACAGCTGCTGGGCAGATCCTCGGAGGGCGACGGCCAGATATTGACCCCGTTGTGAGTACGTCCATCCGTTGATGGCAGCACAGTGGTCGAAATGGGAGAGATAATCCCGTAATGGCGTCGTTCCATCATAGGTAGCAGCCTTTGCCGCCGTCAACATCGGTCGCCTCGCCTCAACCGCAGGGGTCGATGTCTGTAATGGCTGCCTCCAGCTCATGGGCTCATCTCGTCCTCTCTTCGGCGGCGGTCGCGTCTGATCGCACCCCAGCTACGACCCGGACATATATTCGGTTCGGCGTTTATCATCAACCGTTTCGGCAGCCTCACAACTCGCATTCAGCTCTGCGACGTCGTTCTCAGTGTCCGGTCGTCTGATCGCCTCTCTTTCCTGAATCTGACTGCCATTGATTCTGGACATCTGGCTCGCCATCATCGATACAGTCCCGGCTATAGACCCCATGGTTTGTCGTAGCTCGGCAATCTCTTCCATCATCTGTACGGTGGAATCGTCGTCACGGTGTTCGTATCGGCCCCCGAGACCGTGGTTATCAGAACCAGAGTCTTTAGGGGCTCGATAAGTTCCATTCTCGTCGGGCAACGTCTGCCACGAAGGTATCGGCGACAGGTCAGCTGGAGGAGCCGACAGCACTGCGTCTAGTTCTACTGTGGACAGGTCCAGCAAATCCACTCTCTTCGGTGCCTCAAACGCTGATCGTCCGCTCCCCACTCCTCGTCGTGACTCTTCTCGGTCCCTTGGAGTTGGCGTTGTGGACAGCTGCCGCTGTCTTCTCGTCCTCCATGACAGCGAGTCGCTGTACGCTGGACGTAGTTCGGCGCCGACATCTCCAATAGTCGTCATGCTTGGTTTTCTAGCTTCTTTCCAGCGTGGTCCCTTCTCCATCGGTTTCCCGGTGTTGGCCATCCCACCGCTGCCACGAGTTGTGACGTTCGAGCGGTCAGAAAACGTCTATCTTTGCGGTGTACACGAGACTTTGAGGCGGCCTGGTCTCAGGCCCCTGTGACAAATTGTCAGGCTGATGTGAACGCAGTCTCGTATGACTGGAATTGGCCAACGAGGAAGGTCCAATTCAACCTGTCACCTTGTCTGGATCGAGGAGGTAGGAAGGGGGGACCTGTAGAAACAACCAAGGCAATAATAAAGTAATAATATTGTATTCTGCTATGTACACAGCTCTGTACGCGCACAATACCTGTAATAAAGATCCCTACTCTAGAGGTAGTTATCATTAAGTGTTATCTTTATCTTAAAGAGAAAGGAGAATAATATACAATATATACATGAGACCCTATCTATGACGCGTCACGACCCAGTCTCGTCCAGACTGGCTCTCGTCGTGGTATGGTACGGCGTCTCTGGTTCCTCTCCGGTCGTAGGCGTAGCCCCGGACTGTATGGAACGTCTACCGTGTCTCAGGTTACACGGCCCAGTTCATCTAAGCGTTATTAATCGTCTCTGGAATCCTCTCCGTATCACTGCTTCTCCTAGCAGTAGCCCTTCGGCGGCGTCAGCCCGTACGGCACCCCACAGCGTCTTCGGCGGCAGCCCCTTTCGGCTCGGCAGACCTCGCGTCTCTGGCGGCACGAATTCGGCGGCGACCCCTTTCGGCTCGGCAGACTTCACGTCTTCGGCGGCCCGTCTTCGGCGACCCGTCTTCGGCTCGGCAGACTTCACGTCTTCGGCGACCCGACTTCGGCGACCCGTCTTCGGCTCGGCAGACCTCACGTCTTCGGCGGCCCGATTTCGGCGACCCGTCTTCGGCGACCCGACTTCGGCCCTCACGGCGTTGACCCAAGGATGAGTTAATAGGCTCAGATTGTCTGCATATATATGTGGTAATAATGCCCTGGTCTCGGGGGCGTATTATTACCTTACAGTGTAATGTCAATTAATATCAATGATTTGTAATAGTATAAGACTTGCGGCAAAGCATAATTCGAGCCCTGCGGCAGTATAAATATGTACAGTGGATGTAAGCTTGTGTAATCCGTCACCTCTAGCCGAGGCCTGTAGGTAACTAGTGTAGGTGAGTGTGATTAGATCTATTCCGTCCCTAAGGCCGACGATCTTGTATGTGAGTAAGTATATGTAATCATGTAAAATGGTATTTGTGTGATGGGCTGCAATGTGGGATATTTGGTGCTCTGTATTCCCCGTTGATGGACATCTCGTCTTCAGATACTGTGCGTGTTAGTATCTTATCCCCGTCTGTCGGTTCGTCTCGTCATCAGATACTGTGCGTGTTAGTATCAATTATCCCCAAGCTATGGCTCAGCTCTCGGCTTTCCAACCCTTCGGCGGATGGTTCGGCGCTGTTTCGGCAGTCAATTCGGCACTTGCGGCACATTCGGCGCATTTGCGGCGATCCTGTCTCTGTGCTCTCCCGCACGATGTTTACCAGCCGATTGTCTGAGACAGAATGCCGAACGTCCATTCTCTGCGTCTTATATAGGCTCTGGCTCCCAGAATCCATTGCGCGTCCAAACATGGCAGCCCCCATAAAGCGAAAGTATAGACTCAGGCAGTGTTGGATTTCGTGTCAGATCAGCAGAGTTCGACTTCTCTCGCCCGGTTTCGATGCAAGATGCGTGTCAGGGATATTTACACGTCCCTCGCTGAAAGTTTCAGCGCACAGTTAATACAGGTAAGTCGAATATCCACCATTATCGGTCCATTCACAATGCTATTTAGAATGTTAGCGTAGAACGAAAATGACATTCTCCAGGTCACGGGCATTTTCGTTACACTATATTCTTTGTTGTGTTAGCGTGACATTTATGAACTTGACCGTGAGATCAACGGACAATACTGACAATTACCCGCGAACTTTCGTGTTGATCATATAACTCAAGCTCTCTTCCTGATGGGCCTACACACAATTTTGCTCTTAACCCTGCTCGCGACTCTTCACATTCGAACTAGGAAATTGAAGTAATTGTTCGGCTGTGTCTACTATTATGGACTATTATTATACTATTAGTAGACGACGGCTGAGTATTGAATGTCGTGTCTGACTCTCGGACGCAGGATCTAGTATTGGATTCGAATTTTCTAACTTTATTTCAATTGTGTATCCTCAATTTCACGAGAGTGTGAAGCAATCAAAATCAGATGGACGGAAGAAGAACAGATATTGTTTTGGTCGCTCGACTACAGTTAGCGGGGCAAACAGGCATACTCCACGTGGGTAAAACATATGTAGAAAAAGGCCTACAGGTTACATATCCGCGTGATATAAACATACCATTAACCCAGCTTGATTCCCTCTGGCATGTCTACTTGGATTCAATATATACCGTAATAATCTGATAAATGCGTGTTCAGATAAAATGTCTTCATTTCGTCGCTCATATTCGAAGCAGAATTGAGAAGTAAAACTCAACTGATGTATATTACGTTATTATATTGGATTCAGCTTAGCATATTTGCACTAGTCCAGTACAAAGCATGATGGACAGAGAATGAGCTTTCTCTTGGTCTCCGATTAAATGAAGTTTATTTGGTTGGAAGATGTGGTTTCAACACATCGCGCAAACTTTATGAGAATAATTCTGGATGCTTTCAGAAATCGATGAAACAATCGCAGGACGAATGTGTCAGTGATTTGATGCCGATATGACATCAAATCAGGTAACGGAACTTTGTACGCATTTTCTGATAAGAATTTCCTCGAATAAATATATCTAGTTTGGAAAGTTCCAAAGCAAATATTCAGGTGCACGCAGGGATCACTCTTTAAATTCAACATTTTTGTTCGAAATTTTGTTCGATTTAAAATCAAACCCAAGACGCCATTTTCTGGTATCCGAGAGCAAATAGATGCATTAGTTAACTTTGGGACTTGTTTCTCCATCGTCATGTCAAATAACATACACATAGTTGTTTCCGTAAGCAATATCCGTTACTTGATTGGTTGATTGTGGCGAATTTTTAACGGAGCAGCTACCCATGGTGACGTGTGAGAGAACTCGTTCCATCGATTATGCATCCCAAGTATCGCGTTAATCAGGTTCCGAAGAAGATCATCAAAGGTTTTCTTGGAAAACTAGGTCGTCTAATATGATCACCAAACCGATCGACCAAAAGCTAAATTGAACACTGCTCATTAATCTACTCATCATGCACAACCTCTGTGTGAAATTCCTTCCATTTCGGTATACATTTCACTTGCACCGAGCTCACCCCTTGGGGTAAATTCGGTCACATCGGTTATATTTTCGACTGAGGAATCCGTACGTTCTCCATCGCCATGTGGAATACCATATAGTTTGTTGGCATGAATCCAAGATGGCTGCCGGGGCTTATGATAAATCGTTTTCATTAAGATATGCATTACATCTCATTGACTCTAATCACCATGTGAGGTGTCAGCTACATTGGTTCGGCGGTGCAGGACGGAGCGATGCCACCAAATATGGCAGAACACTACTACCAAAAATATAAGACCGGTCAGTCATTGCCTCAGATCCCTACTATCCTCACTGTCGTGCTCACTACTATATTGATATATGCTGTCACTGAAGAAGTAACATGTTATATCGAATTCATTTAATGTATTTGAGGCGATGTCGAAATGGATTTCGCGGGCGATGGATAAGGCGTGCTAACACACGTGTTAGGAATAGTGCATTGTATCGCGATATTGATGAACACTTGTACAAAAAATAATGTAGAGGATTTCATTCACATCATTCAATATCTTGTAACTATATCCCCTAATGCATCTGAATATTAAGCTCGAGCGCTTATCAATCTAAGTGGAATGTTAATGTTTTTTCAACTGTAGGGCGATGAAGGAGAGACAATAGATATCACCTATACCATGGGAGTGGAATTATCACTTTTTTCACTGATTACCTCATTTCCAAAACATGTTTTTCTTCCATTTATAATCTGTAATTGAATTGCATTCACAGTTGTATTTTGTTGTTTTCCCAGCTGTCACTTCAGACGGTTATTATCCCCAAACTGCTTTAAAGTTGTAATCGATTAAGTGCTTCTAATCTGGAGTATATCACTTGATGCAGTGGATTTACTATAAGAATCCATTAGCCTTGGTGTCTCACCCAACTCATTCTCTTCGGTGGTTGAGGCACATAACAAGCGTCTGGTCCGTCATTCATAATTCAGCTGGCGTCCATTAAAAAATATCGGCGTCCATAATCCGAAGACCTTTTCCATATTACAAATAACAGCATTAGCACCAAGTTCGAAAAGACAATCATAGTATACATGAACGAACATGGGCTAGTTTTCTGCAAGAGAGAAGCGGTCAACAATAATCAATTATGTCGGCAAGACATCATGATGTTCTACAAATATCAAATCCGTATCGCTAATCAGTATTCTTAATCCATATGATATTCGTTGTAAAGTCGTCATCTAGAGAATGATGTATCTTAGTCACGCTTTGATTATGACTGTTCATATGAGCACCACGAGGATCTTGAAGTACATGGGTTCATACGGCCCCTAGCCCCGAGTTAAGCGCAACGTTTAGTTAGCGACTTGTATTGATGAGTTATTCTGCTTGCCTGTTCAACAAAGAAAGGGTTACAGTACTGGGTACGTACTGTGCAGTAAAATGATCAGTACCGTACTGAGAAGATAGTAGACTGAACGAAACGGTCACCAGTCTTAAATGATTCGGGGGAGGGGGGGGGGGCTTAATGTCACACTCAAGTTTGTTTCACTCATATGACGCCAGTCAGATTGGTTGGCGGAGGAAACCGGACTACTCTGAGAGAACCACCGCTCGTCGGCAAGTAACTGACAAACTTTCACACATGGACCAGCTGGGCTCGAACCCGCGCCGGTTCCGCGGTGCAAGGCTAGCGGTCACCAGCGAAGCGCCTTAGACCAGTCGTCCACCGAAGGCCCTTAATGATTCGCACAAGACCTCGCGATACATATCGTCGAATCCGTGTGGCAAGCAGAACTATTTATCAAACGAAATTCTTTTCCACAGTGGCAATTTAGCTCAGTCAAAAAGTGGTCTTTCGCAAAACTAAATTGTGATTCAATATTGAATAAAAAACGGTTGATTCTTTTCGTCGTTATTTCTATTTTTCGCAGTTACATGATTTTAGGTGCAAACGTACAGCAAAGATCGCCAAATGTTGCGCTTGTCCTGTGATTCTTCTGGGGCGTTTCTTTTTATTTGATGGTCACATAGTTCATCACTTTCCATTCCAACAGATGACTTGATAGGGCTATCACATAATCACTCTCAAATATTGTTTACCTAATACCGCTCAAGCCGTTGCTAGGTGCCATGTGGTCATGTCCATATGAACAGCTACAATGAAAGCGTGGCTGAGAGACAAATCATCACAGGGATCACCTTTGGTTCTGAAATATGCAGTCAATTTTCCACCTCCCTTTTGATGTTCCGTTTAATCATTCGAAAATCGCATTAGCCTAACCCCTAAATGCATTAGATTGAATATTGCGGCTATATAAGGTAACGGGGAAAAATGATAATTACAAGCGTCTAGTCCGTCATTCATAATTCAACCGTCGTCCATTGAAGAATCTCCGCGTCCATAATCCATAGACCTAATTCATGTAAAAGAAATTGCATCAAATTGAACAAAAAAATCATAGTATACAAAAATAGGTTAGTTTCCTGCAAGAGAGAAGCAGTCAACAGTTTTCGATTTGATGTAGAAAATATCTTTGATTGAGATTGTTCACATGAACACCATGCGGTCTTGAAATACATGGGCCCTAACCCTGGGTTGGACACAAGTTACGAAACGTAACGCTATAAATCTTTCACCCTATGCTCGTATTTTGCTATCAGCATGCGATAAGTATCGTCAAATTTGAGACACCTTGATGAGTGGAGGCGCTTGTTGGTATAGTCTTGTTTTATAAGTTTCTGCAATAATGTTTTGTGACGTTGATTAAATTCGTCACATTTAACACAGGATCTAGCAAATGCTACTAGGCGATATATGTATACGCCATATGCAGATCCCACTGGAACATTGCTGTCCGAAAAGGGATAGTTTACGATGTCGAAATTGAAATCGTCTCTTTTGTCGTAAAGTCGACGAGAGAGAAAGCCCGCTTCATTTTTATGGAGAGATATAGGTATAAACATGATATGCCTGTAGGGCTATCTGCAGTTTCCTTCAAATCCAGCGAAAGTGGATATATATCCTTCACTACATCATTTATATAGCGATTATCCACAGCGAGAAGATAGCGGTGGATGAATGAGAGGAAAAGAGGGTTGAAATGATCGGTTCTTGAAAGCGCCTGTATATAGTCGTATTTATAAGCGAACCGATATAATTCAGCCAAAAGGGGCCACAATTAGTACGTATTGGAATAACTATATGCTGTTGATATATTTTGTTGCGAAATTTCACCCATATATGTTATTAATGAGAAATTCAAGCAACTCTATAAACAAAGAAACATCCCATGAATGTTATCCCGTGTTTGTAGTAGAGGTAGAGAATGCTTTATGGCTTCTATATCGGCGATCAGTTTTCTTGAACACCGATACTATTCATGAATTAAGACTGTCAATAAGGGTTAACAGGGTTGAGAGAAGATTGGTGGTGCAGCCTCTAGAACCAGCTATGAATGTAGATTTGTATGGTGATTTATGCATTTTGGGAGTCCAGTACACTTTCGGTATATCGTTGTGAGTGATTGGAAGATAAATACCTCTTTCCTTGAGAACTGTTTGTGGTTGTTATTACGGTTTTTACAACAGCGTGAACTTTCAACATTAGCATATGACTTTTAGAATGACAAAGGATTTCGACTGTTCATTCCATCGCGATAGAGAATTTGTTCGGCAGTATGCTGGTCTTGTCCATTACTACAGTTCTTTGCGAAAGGCACATTTCGGAACGGTCGCATTGATAGCTAACCCTGAAAAGTACCTTTGCCACACGAGATTGAGGGCAGTAAAACACAAAGCATGCAACTAAATACTTCCATTTATGGGCGTGTACGAGTCTGCTTGTTACACGAAATATGGAGACAGACTCTGTTTATCGTATTAGGTGTGGTGTTATATAGCGATCCAGACGGGCATTCCATTTCCTTATCTGGTGTGGGTCTTGTCTCAAAAATTTCAACGAACAACTGTTCGATCAGCCCTTCTTGACTAGGGTCTCCAATAACTCTAACTTCTTTCGTTTCTAAAATCAATTAATTTAAATGTCTGGTTATATGCACTGAAATTCGTCTCATGCTTCCCTTGAGGATGTGCTAAATAGATGGGATTCCATGTATATTGACCATGTAATGAGGAGAATAGCTCGTTACGTATTAAATATATAGTGCTATATAATATATTCTGTCAATTGGATGGAGTTTTCTACATATTATTTTGGAAAGTTGTACTCATTCCATGATATTTAGTAAATATAACTCAATTTCATAGTGTAGTATATAATGTACTCGCGATGAAAAGTAATATTAATTTCAATTGTAGGTCGCTAAACTAATTTGTTAGTAAACGAGGGAAAATTATTATATGACCTGTGATTTTTGTGTGGAAAGATCATATCCGGATTTATTGGTCTACCGTTTCTGCATGTAACAAAAATAGTCGCCATATTATGGTTCTTAGTTGAGCGTGAGCTTTCATAGATAGCCGTTGACTTTTAGAAACATCGCCGGATGTTCATTTCAAGGTAGCAAAGACGTTACCGTTGAAAGGATGACAAATGTCTGGGCACCATGAACCACACCAAGACATCCCAATAGACAGGCAAATGCCCTGCGCGGGTTCGATTCCACCTTCACAATTACTCGACTTTACAAACCTGCCCAGTGAGCTTCGCACCGATGAAATTGACATTTTTGATAGGTGTAACGCACCTGTTTGGCAATGATACACCAACATGTAATGCATATAACACGACATGAAATTCCATTTATCTCTCGCCGAACACAATTATTCGACAATACGGCATGCACATCCCTCCAATCAGATCGCCTTTTTAGGTAATTTGGATTACAATTCTCCCAGCCACACTTCTCGAAAGAATACATCATTCCCTACCGAACCGGTCGAACGTGGTTAGAAGAAGTGTCATTTTAATCACACTGAACTATTGGAGACCACTGAAGAAAACAATACGCTTTTAGTTCCCTCTGAAGACATTTTTTCCTTTCTTTCGAGGCCCAGTACAAGTACGCGGAAGAGTTCGAATCGAAAGTTTGAGAGTGGGAATCCACTTCTGCGAGGAGGGAGGAACACGTGTAAGCAATGTCTGTTTATTGTTTCGGCTCGAAACACAACAATCCTATCCTCACAAACTCAATCCTCGAATTGACAGCTGTAATAAATTTGACGTCGCGGTACATGATCTGGTCTGTCTGCTGGGTGATTTAAGTGTTTTATAATCTGACCAACCCGTGGACGAATGCAGTGGAAATGAACATGACTTACATGAGAATAAACATTTGGCAACAAAAGACAACGGTTGCCATCGAAAGACTACGCTCGAGTAAGAGCCGTGGTAATGGAAAAGACTAGCATACCGTCGAAGAAATTCTCTATTGCGATGGAATGAACATTCGAAATCCTTTGTCATTCTAAAAGTAATATGCTAATGTTGAAAGTTCACGCTGTTGTAAAAACCGTAATAAATAAATCTTCCAGAGTAAACGCGTTAGGGAGAAAGTAGACGTATTCGATGATGGTGCACTAATACTCAATTCCTTAACCAGCACCTGGTAATAGTAATATTTACATATGAATATTATATTATTTGAGGATTTGTCTGCTGGGACTATGGCGAATTTACTAAGGAGATTTGCTAGAACTTCTTGCGAATTGAGGTTTATCAATACTTGTTTTGTTTGGGGAAGAGTACTTCTGTCACTATTCTTGTTCAGTACTGTTCTGGTGCAGTTGGTCGGCCCTCAGGTTTATATTTCGCGGCTCTCTATATTTAGATCCCTATATCAGGATTGTTTTAAGGTCTTCATCACTCAAAATATCAAGGTTACCAGTCACAATATGTTTGCATGGTATGATTATTATTCATTATATATCTTCTTTGGCGATTTGACTTTGAAATTGTACGCACCCTCTCTGTGAGTGTACAGATAGTTCAACCAGTTATCACGAAAAATATAATTGAACCCAACCTCAGAAAATTTGTTTGGAAAATATGTTAGGAAACCATACCCTAAATATATGGAAATGACACAATTTATTAACGTACATCGCTCAAAAATCCTTTTAATAGTGTATTTACCGATTTTATTGAACGTCGACAATTCCCAAAAAGCAGCAAATCACTATCAAATGTCAAATAGAATCGCTCACAACAATTTAGCATCAAGAAAGTATGGGATGTGGTGGCCATTTTGTAGAACCTTTAACGTAACATCCTGTTCTGGTGCAGTTGGTCGGCCCTCAGGTTTATATTTCGCGGCTCTCTATATTTAGATCCCTATATCAGGATTGTTTTAAGGTCTTCATCACTCAAAATATCAAGGTTACCAGTCACAATATGTTTGCATGGTATGATTATTATTCATTATATATCTTCTTTGGCGATTTGACTTTGAAATTGTACGCACCCTCTCTGTGAGTGTACAGATAGTTCAACCAGTTATCACGAAAAACAAAATTGAACCCAACCTCAGAAAATTTGTTTGGAAAATATGTTAGGAAACCATACCCTAAATATATGGAAATGACACAATTTATTAACGTACATCGCTCAAAAATCCTTTTAATAGTGTATTTACCGATTTTATTGAACGTCGACAATTCCCAAAAAGCAGCAAATCACTATCAAATGTCAAATAGAATCGCTCACAACAATTTAGCATCAAGAAAGTATGGGATGTGGTGGCCATTTTGTAGAACCTTTAACGTAACATCCTGTTCTGGTGCAGTTGGTCGGCCCTCAGGTTTATATTTCGCGGCTCTCTATATTTAGATCCCTATATCAGGATTGTTTTAAGGTCTTCATCACTCAAAATATCAAGGTTACCAGTCACAATATGTTTGCATGGTATGATTATTATTCATTATATATCTTCTTTGGCGATTTGACTTTGAAATTGTACGCACCCTCTCTGTGAGTGTACAGATAGTTCAACCAGTTATCACGAAAAATATAATTGAACCCAACCTCAGAAAATTTGTTTGGAAAATATGTTAGGAAACCATACCCTAAATATATGGAAATGACACAATTTATTAACGTACATCGCTCAAAAATCCTTTTAATAGTGTATTTACCGATTTTATTGAACGTCGACAATTCCCCAAAAGCAGCAAATCACTATCAAATGTCAAATAGAATCGCTCACAACAATTTAGCATCAAGAAAGTATGGGATGTGGTGGCCATTTTGTAGAACCTTTAACGTAACATCCTTTGCTTAGAAGAAGCAATTTAATTATACTGACGTTTAAATTTAATCCTTGTCTTTCTCTCAAATAGTCAAAGTATTTGGAATCAGGACGACAATACGTTCAAAATAACCACTATTCGAAACCACCAGGAAGTCGAAATGTTAAATACCTATTATCTAGGCCAAAACACGAAGCGGTGGAATGTCGACCAACTTTTTTTTAACTGAAATTTGAAGTAGAGCCATTGTATGTTAAATCTTATTACTGTTGATTGAAGTAAAGATAACATCTTATTGACGGTTCTAATAGTCAAATAGTCGGAACATTATGTATTTCTCGGGATATACATATATGCAGTTAAATTTACCACTGCTATCTTGCACCATGTTAAATTTGGGGTGGTTTAATAGTGGATAGCGGCTGAACTCGAGCATGTGCTAAGTGGCTAAGTCTGGCTATTTTGAGTATGTTACATAATTTTCAAGACATGTGCACATATTTGCATTTTCGATATATTATTCGAACCCTGTTGTCACATTGGCTTTGCACTGCAGAGTCTCATTTGGAAGAATTATGATATGAACTGCAAATAACGTATGTTTGCAGAAGAATTTTATTGAGTATCATATGAATTTGATCGTTTCCCAGTGACATGCCATAGGGATAATGGCCTGTCTCATGGTCCATATGACAGATTGATTGATTTTTTCGTTCTCGTGCTCGATTGCATTCACTGATCAAGCCGAAATATTTGATGCAGCAATTATGCCATTGTCAAATATCATCTAATCTCGTCGCAATATGTTAAACTAAATGTCGCTCACTCACTATCATCTATTCACCTAGAATGGATATTCCTTGTTTTCAGCTCTGCTATACTGCCCTTTTGGTAAATCAATTTACAGTGTTTATATCTGACAGTCTGCCCGTTAGTTTGTTCTAGTTTTTTAATAGTTTTTCAACTAGAAATAGGCGTCCGTATATGGAGATATATGCAAAATCATGTAACCAGTCAATATAAACTGTTACATTTTGCTGATTGAGCTCATGATTTGACATGGTATGTGTGATATTCATTTTATATTTGCCGAACCACAAATCAATGAGTTTTTACAGGTATGTTGTCCAATCAGCATTGATAACATACCTCTCAATGTCCATGAAGTCACGTGATGTGTAACTCAGGATGCGATGCTGAGATAATATATAAATTTGATCATTTTTACCGCGAGATCAAAGGACAATATTTACAAATATCCGCGAACTTTCGTGATGATCATACAGTCTCGGTCTTAATGGTTGGTGCATTGGTAAAACATTCGAAAAATTGACAGAAGGGTGTAGTACTGGTGAATCAGATTGATTATTGAGTATTTCTGTCGACGATTCCTGAATCTCCGAAGGATTAGCTGTTTTCTTGGAATTCGAATAATGGAACATTTCAGACGAACTGTCGTTAATCTATGCAAAGAAACGGAAATGCGAATGGAAAGAGATTTTTTTCGTAACAAACTGTCATGGAAAACCTTTCGAATTTAAAAAATGCTTGTAAACACTTTGTAATTAGTCGATATTGCTATACTGCGTTTCCACGTCGAACGTCATTATTGACGTAAAACGCCATGTTATATGCTACTTAAAAGGTTCTACTGCAAAGGAATCGGGTTATTGCAATTTGTTTTACAGAAACGCTGCTTTCAATCGCTTCAAATGTATCATGTGAACATCCCTTGCTGTAAATACATGATCCATCGCATTCAACAAGTGTTCCGTGTACTCGAAATCTAAGGAGCTTGGATGATGCGCTAGGGTTTTTACATAATGGATTAAAGAAAATTCCTCGATATGCGACTCTGACGAAGAGGCGCATCAATTTTCTATCTTACATACAAGTCACTAAACGCTGCCCTAACGCAAAAAATGACGTTTCTCCCGTATGCATTCGTCAGACGCGCCCAATGGCATATTGTTGAAAGGTAATTATCAGATTATTAGAATTATTAGATTATCAGAAGAACCATATTGCGATCGACACTTTGAATCAGTCAACTCGTATGGCAACTGTCTTTCGTGTTTGCGGTTTACTCTACATCTTCATGGCACAATACGTCGAGCTTAGACCGCTATATCTCACTTTGGAGGGCAAAACCTGAGTTCGACAGCAACAACATACTGAAACCACCGACGAGCTGCCAGACAATATCCATACGGGGCCGACACGAGAAGTCGACAGCCAGGATGTTGAGATAAATTGGGCTTAGGTGCAAGTTGCCATACTTGTTAAGGGAACACTGGATCATACGATAATGTATGCCAAGTTTGGCGTTCATCGGTTCAGCGATCCATCCGGGCAAGATCGTAGACCAACCAATATGGCTGCCAAACCGATAGATCAGTAGTAATATTGAACATAGCTTGTTAATCTACATATCACGCAGTAAAATTGTATGAAATTTTGTTCGATTTAAAACCGCATCCAGCGCTCCATTTTCTGGCACCCGAGAGCAAATAGGCGCATTTGTGAGCTTTGGAACTTGTGGTTTCTCAATCGTCATGTCGAATAACATACATATATCTGTTCGTAAGCAATATCCTTCACTCGAAATCATCCCATTTTGATTGGTTGATCATTGCGACTATTTTACCGGGGCAGCTTCCCATGACGACGTGTGAGAAACCTCGTTCCATCGATCACGCATTCCAAGTATCGCGTTGATCAGGTTCCAAAGGAGAAGATATTCATAGGTTTTCTTGGAAAACTAGGTTGTCTAATATGACCACCAAACCGATCAAGCAAAAGCTAAATTGAGCATTGCTCATTAATCTACACATCATGCATTGCCTGTGTGTGAAATTTCGTTCCATTTCGGTATATATTTCACTTGCACCCAGCGCACCCCTTGGGGCAAATTCGGGCCCATCGGTTCTATTTTTGAGTTAGCAATCCGTGCGTTCTCCATCGCCATGTGGAATCCAAGATGGCTGCCGGGGCTATTGACAAATCTGTTTCATTAAGATATATGCATTACATCTCATTGGCGCTAATTACCTTGTGAAGTTTCAGCTCCATCGGTTCGGCGGTGTAGGACGGAGTGAGGCCACCAAACCTGGCAGAAAACGACCATCGGGAATAGAAGGCCCCCAGTCATTGCCTTAGATCCCTAATATCCTCACTCGTGCTCGCTACTATATTGATAAATGCTGTCACTGAAGGAGTAAACATGCTAGATCGAAGTCATCTAATGTATTTGAGGTGATGTCGAAATGAATTTCGCGGGCGATCGATTAAGCGTGCTAACACACGTGTTAGGGAATGAGGCATTGTATCCCGATATTGATAAACACTTGTACAAACAATAATGTAGAGGATTTCATTCGCATCATTCAATATCCTGTAACTATATCCCCTAATGCATCTGAATATTTTGCTCGAGCGCGTATCAACCTAAGTGGAATATTCATGCTTTTGAACTATAGAGCGATGCAAGTAAATAAACAAGGAGATACAATAGATATCACATATACCATGAGCGTGGAACTATCACTATTTTCACTGATTACCAAAATATGCCTTCCATTTATAATCTGTAATTGAATTGCATTCACAGTTTTTATTATTTTGTTCTTTTCCCAGCTTTCACTTTACACTGTTATTATCCCCAAACAGATTAAAAATTGTAATCTCAATTAAGTGCTTCTAATCTGGAGTATATCTCTTGGTGCAGTGGATTTTCTATAAGAATCCATTAGTTTTGGTGCCTCGCACTATTCATTCACTTCTGTGCTTGAGGCAAATAACAAGCGTCTGGTCCGTCATTCATAATACCACCGTCGTCCATTAGAGAATATCCGCGTCCATAATCCAAAGACCTTTTCCATATTCCATATAACGGCATTAGCACCAAATTCGTATACATAAACATAAGCTAATTTTCTGCAAGAGAGAAACGGTCAACAGTTATCAATGATGCCGGCAAGACATCTTGATGTTCCAACAATTTCAAATCCGTATCGCTGATCAGTATTCTTAATCCATATGATATTCGTTGTAAAGTTGTCATCTAGAGAATGATGTATCTCAGTCACGCTTTGATTGTGACTGTTCATATGAGCAGTCAGGGTTAAGCGGAATTAGACACTTAATACTTCCCTAAATACTTTCCTAGAGCATATATCAGAAATTACACGACCAGTCGCCCTCGGGTGACGTGACGTGGATGTCAAGCCAATCGTCGACTCCCTCTGGAACACATTTTCTCCACAGACCAATGAAAATTCAGGATTTCTGTCAGAAAATTTGAATTAACCCATCAACTAGAAGAGATCACATGCTGTACATAAAACTTGGTTAATGGTTATCTATGCAAGGCAATCTTAGTCCTCGTGCACGAAGCGATGACCCTACTTTCGAGAATACGAGTCTAATTATACAGTTATATCTCTACTTTGACTCGGTATATATAGATTCACCAACATGGTAAAAGAAGATAAGATTGCATTTGGTTCTTGTAATGTACAGTCAGTATATTTGTCTGTGAGTCAATTGACTTCTTGTCACTACGCCGGCATCATTTTTCACCACCCGTTTAATGTTGCGTCAATTGTTGCCTAAAAGTGGTGAGATTCTGCTGGTCGACGTTTCGTCATCGAGGTGTTGTTTTGCGATTTGTAAACACGGTGGATTCACAGGTAATTGTTCTGTATTCGATTGTGCATTCATGAATACTCCTTTGTTTAGGGCGTTTTTACTATCTGGCGGTCATATAGTTAAACATTTTCCAGTTGCAACAGATGACTTGATAGGTTTATTACATCATCGCTCTGAATTTTTTGTATCTAATACCGCTCAAGCCGGTGCTAGGGGCCATGTGGTCATGTGATTCAAGATGTCCGCATCCACAGCTACAATAGAAGCCTGGTTGGGATATAAATCGTCACAGGGATCACTTTTGGCTTGACTGTTCTACAAAGAAAAGTTTAGTAACTGGGTACGTACTGTGAAGTAAAATGATCAGTACCATACTGAGAAGATAGTAGACTGAACGAAACGGTCACCAGTTTTAAATGATTCAAGGTGGGGGGGGGGGAGGGGGAAGGGGAGATTATCCACATTGAGAAGATCGTCAAAATATCGCGGTTGGTGAATGGCAAGAAAAGTCGATTGAAATGATCGGTGTTTGAAGGCGCCTGCGTATAGTCATATTCATAAGCGAACAGATATAATTCAGACAAAAGGGAGGCACAATTAATACCCATTGGAATACCTATACTTTGTTGCGAAATTTCACCCATACAAGTTATTAGTGAGAAATTCAAGCAACTCTATAAACAAAGAAACATTCCATGGATGATATCCCATGTATGTAGTAGAGGTAAAGAATGCTTTATGGCTTCTATATCGGCGATCAGTTTTCTTGAGTATCGATACTATTAATGAATCAAGACTGTCAATAAGTGTTAACATGGTTGAAAGAAGCTTGGCGATGCAGCCTCTAGAACCAGCTATGAATGTAGATTTGTATGGTGATTTATGCATTTTAAGAGTCCCGTACACTTGAGAAATGTTTTGTGGTTGTTAAATAAATCTTCCAGAGTAAACGCGTTATGGGAGAAGGTAGACGCGTTCGATGAAGGTGCACTAATACTCAATTCCTTAACCAGCTCCTGCTGATAGTAATATTTACATATGAATATTATATTATTTAGGGCTCTGTCTGCTGGCACTATGGCGAATTTACTCTACCGATTTGCTAGAACTTCTTGCGAATTGAGGTTTCTCAGTACTTGTTTTTCTTGAGAAAGAGTACTTCTGTCACTATGGCGGATTGTTTCAACGACCTTATTCTTGATGAGATCCAGTCAGTCAACGAGTACTGTAGCTTCGGCTGTTTCTCGCTTTTATCACTCAAAGACATACTGTTCCGGTGCAGTTAGGACTATCTTCTGGTCGACCTTCAGTTTTATATTTCGCGGCTCTCTGTATTTAGTTCCTTTTATCCGCTCACTATATCAAGGTTACCAGTCAAAATATGTTTGCATGGTAAGATTATTTTTCATTATACATCTTTGGCGATTGGGCTTTAAAATTATACGCACCCTGTCTGTGAGTGTACAGATAGTTCAACCAGTTATCGCGAAAAATATAACTGAACCCAATCACAGAAAATTTGTTTGGAAAATATGTTAGAAAACTATACCCTAGATATATGGAAATGACACCATTTATTAACGTATATTGCTCACATATCATTTTAATAGTGTATTTACCGATTCCAAAAATGATCGTATATCAATGTTGACTCATCACGTTTGTGTTCGATCTACATGTGGGTATATTTCAAATTTCCAAACAGGTTTTACCAGAGGCAGATAATATTTGCATCTTCCCATCAAAAAGGCACAGAAAGCGTAAACTGTTGAGATATATAAAGGAATTAAAATCCTTTGATTCAGGCATCGGCGGCAGCAAATATCAGGAGAGTTATTCAATGTCAGTTAACATTCTAAATGACATTGGTACAACTGTGCCATACTACATATCTACTAGGACACATTAATAAGCCAATACAGATCATATCTGGCCTGGGCTTTTTTGGACCTGTCCAGGCCTGGAGAGGGGGCCGAAATGCCTCCCCCCATAATTATTTTTCTTACCTCTTGAGCTAGGGAGTTGAAACTTAGAACACTATACCCTTGGGTCAAGCTGTAACAGAAACCGTTTAAAAAAAATTTAGAATAGCCGCTTTGGTGACGTCACAGTGATGTCATTTTCAATAACGGCATTTTTGGGTCGATTTTTCGGTCAAATTTTCCGAATTTTTTATTTATGCAATTTCTCCGCAAAAACTTCCTGATAAATAAGTATATATTAATGTGATGTTAAATACAATAATTTTTGGTCACTTTTCATCGCGGAAAAACTGAAATTTTGAAGAAATATGACGAAAACATCACTTTACTGGTACCCCACGTGGCCGCCTTCTTGAATTTACCCATGATTCTCTGCTCGGGGGGTTACACAAATAGGCTCAAAATGACCCCAATATAGAGTCACGGAGTTTCAGCTCTCCATTCGATGTCGTTTAGAAGCTAGCGCAGAAAGTTTGGTAGGGGGCCATTTTGCTCTCCCCCCCCCCCCGGCCTGGTAGGGTTAAGCTGACAATGAAGTCTTACAACTCAAACATTCAAAACCCGAGAACAAGAAAATGCGTTATAAACTGTGACAAATTTCTATGCAAAATTCGTATATAGAATTGCGAAAAATATTAAATGCAAATGTTATTATCAGGGTTCGATGTAAACTTGCGAAAGACTCAGAAGTGAAACACGGGCAGGAGCAGTTGTGGTGTAAGCAGATATGTTTAATAATGTGTTTACTACGTCAGTGACGGCTTTTATCAATACCGTACCGAGCACGATAGCGAGGATATTAGAGATCAAAGCCAATGACTGGAGACCTATTCCTGGTATTATTGCTTCTGCTCCAGATGTGACCCCGCTGGACCCATGAAACTGAAACTTCATATGGTGATTGGAGCCAGTGGGATATAATGCATATCTCATAACAAAGTCGATTGGTCAAAATCCATGGCAGCCATCTTGGATTCAAGCGAATATTTGTTATTCCAACGGATCCCCAAGTCGAGAATAGCACCGACTTGCTAGAATTTGCCCCAAAGGGCAAACGTTGGGTGCAACTGAAATATATACCCACAGGAAACGAAATTTCACACACAGGTATTGCAAGATGTGTAGATTATTGAGCAGTGACGCAGAAAATATCAGCGAGAAGTATTTTTTAGATAAATAGTTCGACATATATTTATTCAAGTCTTCGTTAGAAATGGTGGTTCCTTTGATGTGTATAAGTGTTGAATACCAATCAAATATAATCAACCAATCAGACATACTGAACAGTGAGTAATGCTCTCCATTTGTTAAAACAGTACTCGCTGTACAGTGTGCCTGACTGGTTGATTTTTTTTTGGAATATTCTGTGACACATATTTCCATGGAACCTGTTGTAAGCCTACATTTCTGGTGATGACATGAATAAATATATATCGATATATTGATCTACAAAACGCTTCTATCTAATATTTTCGGAGTCACCCTCCATATCGCTACCGTTAGAAAGTATCGAATCGATAGTATTTTTTCACAAATATGTGGGCGTTGTTTGCTATTACGACATTATTGTTTTGTGCCGGAATAGCTCGTATAACAGAGAAACTATGAACGCACAATGGCTGCAGTACAAAGCGATAAATTCGTTGGCATCCTGAAGTGTCAATTAACAATGACGAAGTAATTTGTATACAATGTGAACAGCTCCGCGCTCATCAAGCGCCAAGTACCCATTTCCTCTTTCTGTGTACTTGAATGCGGCGTGTTGCTGTCTCCCAAAGAATTTAATGTACCGAGATAACTCTTTAACTTTTCATAGCCAAGTAATATGCGAGCCATTACACAGTGGACGGAGAAATGTACTAGTCCTATAATTTTCCATTCAAAAGGAATGTCTGTGTTGGTTGTTTACGTATACGTGTATCTTGGAATTTAATAATGGGTCTTTCATCATTATCGTCTAAAGTGATCTATTACTTTATACTTTTGTATTGAATTTCTTTAAAGTCTTCTTAGCTCCTACAACTTTTCAGTTTTTTTTAATGTATCACCTTTTTGCTTCATATTTATGCATCTCAGATGTTTCAACCACTTTTGGCAGCCATTTTGCAAATTACTAATATGATTACACTAACATGTAAAAATGTCCACTTCGAAGAAACGGCATTCGAAGAGAATCATATCAGAATGATGGAAAGCCTTTTAGAGTATCAAATATCATTATCTAAGTTCGGGTAGTTATCTTTGGGTAAAATTAGGAAAGATGAATACCAGAAATATATTCAACAATTGATTGGGGTCGAGTAGTGATGGGCCCAGTGATGAACTTTCATGTTTTTAAAGTGCGGATATTCATCGGAAATTAAGTGATTTGAAGCAGGAATTCAGTAGACATATTTCTGACCAACCTTCGATAGCATAGATCTATCATTTATAATTGGTCCTGTCTTTGGATTTGCATGTATTTTCCAAAGTTGTTATCACTTCTGCAGCAATTACATAGGATAACGCCTGAATAACATTTGCATTTATTAATACCATTATTAGCGGTGTAGAGATATCCGAGTTACTACCTGGTATAAATGAGATAAGTGTGCGACCGTTTAGCACAGAGGAACCACTGTTGTTTTGAAACCGGCAAATCTGCCATGTATAAAAGGTCAGTTTCAGTCAGAATCAAGCGCGGAAAAATTACCTTTGCATATTGGTCTTTTGAGGTCTGTTGGAACGATGAATTTGTTGTTCCTCTGTGCTAAACGGTGCTTATCTCACTTATACCAGGTAGTAAATCGGATATCTCTACACCGGCACTTTGGCAGGCGTACGCCTAACGCGCTCTTCTATATTCATCTGTGCTATGCATTGGATTAGGTTCATAATTTGTCCGACTTGAAATGTCTCACATGATGGTGTCCACATTGTGTTTGTGGTCAGCTAACAATATCATCAAAATAAGTAATACTACCACATTTATTGATAACAGCTGTCCACATTGAAGTGGATTAATGAATTTACTGATTCAACACATTTTGGAGCCCATAAGTTCAACAAGCTAATGCATGAGTCAAGCGCGACCCCACCCCTCGGGGGTTATGCTTCAGTGCCCTACCCCCTGGGGAAAAACATTGAAGAGAATTTTAGTTTTGCTGTTTATCCATGTGAATCCCCCAAAACCTCAACCAAGTACAATTAATGTCCCATTCCCAGGTGAAAGAAATAGTAACTGAATAGGCCTGAAAATGTGTGAAAGCTTCATCTCCTGGGGCATAAAATTGTTGTGAATCCCCAGGTAAACCCCCATTACGCCTGACCCTTGCCGGAGGTTGAGGGGGTTGGGTATACTCCTGCATAAAACCTACGGTGCGGATTGACAACGTTGTCAGTATCACAAAATTAAATGTCCGCAGGGTTTAGCTTGTTGAACTAGTACGAAGCTATACTCGGAGCCCCCAATTAAATATACCGGAAGATGGGGAAAACGCGTGTGTAAAGATTGTGAGGGATTTTGGTAGATCTGGATTTAATCAGATTGTATTACGGGATAACTTTGCCACTCCGAGACAGAGAAAACCTGAATCAAAGATTTGTATATATTCAATGGAAACTACATTTCAAGTGTCATGATTAAAGCTGATAATCTCATATACGGTATGGAATCGCCCGATCCAACTCGGGAACAGCTCGTATGAACACATGAGAGAAGAAACCAGAAAACAAGTCCGCCTTACATGTATACTGGTCGTTGCAAAACCCATAATTTGACTTAAACTTCACCTGTCACCAGAGTCTTTTGTCATGGATCAATTCCTCGAGGTTTGCTTCGTGGTCTTGATACTTGAAATGGTCACATGCTGCAAAGCACAGTAAGCAATGAAATTGTATCATCTTAGTATTAGCAGCTTGAGCCATATTAGCAGCTTGAGTCATGTCACGTGGGTATATGAGTGGCCTTCAGCTTTGCTTAAGCAAGAATAGGGTTTTCGTCGAGCTTTAGAGATTTTTGTTTTAATTTGAAGTCGGAAATTATAATTGTCATCATATCGAAATAGTCTTTTAGTGTCTTTTCGGAACAACGAGTCCTATGACCAGAAATGGGGGTTCCGTTTACTTTTTAGCGTGGCAAATTTTGTCCTGCCCAGCATTGTACTCTGGACCTTGGAGCTCAACACAAGGGTTGTCCGAGTCGATGTACAACTGTCCTAGTGAATGTTAAGTTGTGAGCGACCTCACAAACTCGAGGTAGCCGATTAATTATCAAAAAGGGAGTACGATTATTTACATTACCATATCTCCCTTTTCAATATTTATTTTTTCAGCTAGGAAATTAGTTTTCTGATAATTAAATTGGTTATCACGCAATATCTACATTTGAAAGAAAGTAACTTGTTGACTCAGTAAGGGGTCATGTCCGAATATCCACTGACACGATATTTTCGTCCGTAACTTAGAAAATAAGTTTTCTGTGGGCAATAATAACGCAAATAGATGAAAAAATGTCTGTTGTATCGGAGTCGGACACCAGTCGTTGAGTTCAATAAGCTTGATTGGTGAACAGATTAAAACTCAAATCAAATACTGAAGAGTGCCTTGGTTATAATGAAAATCATAATGGTCTCACCTCGAGGGTAAGGTTGATCAAATGTGTACAACTCAAGGATTATGTTGTCAATATATAATTGTTCATGTCTTGCACGATTATTACTTTATACATGCAATCATATGACGTCACAGAGTAAGGGTTTTGATATTATACCACTTCTGCGATTATTGCTTTCTACATGCAATCATATGACGTCACAGAGTAAGGGTTTGGATATTATACCATTTCTGTGATTATTGCTTTCTACATGCACTCATATGACGTCACAGAGTAAAGGTTTGGATATTATACCACTTCTGTGATTATTGCTTTCTACATGCAATCATATGACGTCACAGAGTAAGGGTTTGGATATTATACCACTTCTGTGATTATTGCTTTCTACATGCAATCATATGACGTCACAGAGTAAGAGTTTGGATATTATACCACTTCTGTGATTATTGCTTTCTACATGCAATCTTATGACGTCACAGAGTTGGGGTTTTGGATATTATACCACTTCTGTGATCTGGGTATGGAAAAGAAATACTTAAGCTTAATCGGTGTCGATTTAAACTAATATTGGTCCTTTGTCTTAGCGCAAAGCTGATGTAGTCTATTTTTGTAGGCATTTACACATTTGGCTTCAACAGTTTCCTCAGGTAAGGCATTCTAGTTGCCAGTAATCATCAGGGCGAACGATGTGACTGAAGTTAAGTCTGTACCTCTTCTTGTAAAGAGAAAACATATCTGTCATTTCGCCATCTAACCTTGGACTCCGTACACAATTAGCATATTTTAATCTAGATGAACCAGGGTTTTATATAGCGTAAATAGAAAGTCCCATTGAGATACTTAAACGTTAAACGTTAAACGTTATAGTTTGATTTGTCTTATTTACAACAGAGTTTTTAAAGCTCAATTAATCATCAACTATTATTCATAGGTCTATTTAGTGGAATTAAGCTAAGTCTGTTTTGTCATGCGATATTCATGGCGATGATATTTTCTACCAATATACATGCCGGATGACTTGAATATATTAATAGGTAACTGCAACTGTGTTCACCACTGCTCTGCCAAAAGTAAATCACCTTGAAGCTCGTCACGTGCTTCAACAGTATCCTCGTTATCAGTGTAGCTGAGTATCAGCTTGCAAGTGGGTCAGCACGATAACATTTTTTTGGACGAAAAAGAATGATCGACTTAATTGTGGTTGTGTTTATGAGATACGGCAAAATTTCATATACCCCGTCAAGTGTAAGTAGACCATTATAATGTTTTAGAGGAAATTTCTTCGAAACCAAAAATTTGGTGACGTATGAACTGGATAGAATGCAAACAGACAATATGCACTTTATCGTAGTAACTTACTGAAACTGGATTTATATGTAATGGAACGTTTAGCAACATTTTGTGATTAAGTCTATAGATTTAAGCTGTGGGTCAACTTAATTACGATATATTCATTAAAAACCCTGTAATTAGTAACTACAATCTCCCTTTCTCACTTTATATCTTTGACAATCGGTTTCCCCCGGTGGACCAACGGTAGATTTACGCTTGACGCTCGTCCTTCATGCCCATATCTACAACATATGACAGGTTTTAACTATTGATAACTGGCGCAAATATGATGAATATACATCAAATTATCTCCCTATTCCAAAGAAGGAAAATTTATATGCTTACATTGATGACAATTTTGGCACTTCAAATCGAAAGTAGTCCACTTGTCACTGAATTTTTTGAAAATTATAGAGCAGGAAAGGCGGATTCCGGTGATTTGGTTGAACTTATATCTCCTTCATATATCACCAAACGGATTACTCGAAGAGTTGTACATCCACATCCACCCTGGTGTTGAACACCAATTGAGGCCCAGTGTACAATGATGGGTAGGACAAATTTTACCACACTCAGAAGTAAACAGAATCGTTTTCTAACCCCTTTCTCAGAATAGGCTCTCGAACTATATCACGAATCTTCTAGTAGTGAAGCGTACTAAATTAACCTGGTGAATATTCTAGACTGTCAAGAAAAGCACTTTAATTTTCCGGAATGCAATGATTGTTAAACGCAACAGAGCGTAAAATAGAAATGGAAATACAGCACAGAATAGAAATACTTTAGACTTAAACACGACTAGACAAAAAGCTAAACACGAGCGAATACTTTTGATTACAAAGGTGCGCGCGTTTCATTGCGACCGACGAAAACCCAAAAGAAACTGGTAATGTAACAGTCACAGGCTGCGATGTTTGTCAAACCCCTCAAATTGCACGAAAACGCACGATGGATTTTTTTTTCTCAACGCGACAATACACGCGTAGAAGTAGCATGCATGTTCTCCGTTCGACGCGTCAGCGCAATTTTATTGCAACCGTGATTTGCACGCGAGGGATCGCGTTCAAGTCTAAGTTATTTCTGTACTGTACTTGCACAAATGGCTTTTCTGACTAATTCAAATTTATAATTGTCGAATGTTATTTGGAGGCAGGGATGAAGATCACAGGCGAGAGGAATTTTCAACTTCTTCTTTGATAGTGATTTTCCCAATGAATTTCCAAGTCGTTGTATTGAGTATTATATCTAAGTCTCGCTTTCTTTGTGAGAGTTCACAAGATCACACATATCATGTATTACATCGATATACGTTATTTGTACTTTTGATCGTTTATTTGATATTACTCTCGTCGCATGTTTGCAGTTTAAAGCAGCCAATTGTAACCACGAGGAAGACAAATTTGTTCAGTGATTCAAAATTGAAATATGAATATTTGTTTTGTTTTTTTTCACAATAGCGCATATTAAATCAAACAACAGGCTGGCATGACTATACCCAATCCGATTCGGTGGAGTGGTTAAAATCAATGACGTTTCGAGTATTTGAACAAGAGCAAGCATTCGATTCTGTCTTAGATATAACTCTTCCCATGAACTGGTCTTGGACATTTTTATAATGTTACTAATATTTGAATCACTTCAGTCATGTAGTTCATACATGAACATTACTAGGCACTGAAAGATGTAGTGATGTTCACACGATACAAATTCCTCCAGCTGTTAGTTTGTGAAGCACAAAAATCTGTATTTCTTGCGGAAAAATATCCAACTCTTACATTGTAAACATTCATAGTCATAACTGACGTAAAACAGTGACGTTGGGAATTGGATTTTCTTTTGCTTTTGGTCTTTTGTATAGATTTTAGCATGGCTTTCTAGTATAGCTAAATAATCAATCTAATGTTTTCAATATCATATGTGCCGTGACATCGATGGCCCACTACCAAACTTCCTATCCTATCTTCGGAATGACAAGAACTTGAGAGATTAGAGTAACGAGTGCTCATTCACCCCCACGGCTCATTCACCCCCCATGGGTTAGTTTATAGGGATAGGGAGATCGCGTGCCCTTTCTATACTACTCATCGCGCACTACTCATCGCGCATGCGCAGTCGACCCATTCTACTGTAGGGTGCAAGCCGGCCCATGGAATCTCAAGTAGCGAAAACCCCAGGTCTTTCGCCCCATCCTATCCCGCGCCACACCTATGCGACCCGCTGTGCAGTGAGTAAAGCGGAGGAGGAGGAGGAGGAGGAGTAGGACACGCCACGGATTATACTAGGGAGATTTTGAGCCTACTTGCATATAACACCCAAGCAGAGAACCATGGGTAAATTCAAAACGGTGGCAATGCGCGGTACTAGTATAATGATGTTTTCGTTATGTTTCTTCAACTTTTGTGCTTTTCTGCGAGGACAATTCAGCAAATAATTTTTATTTTACATCAGACTATTATTTACTACATGTACATGTAATTTTTTGCGAATGAAAACGACGTCACTGTGCCGTTACCACAGCGGCCACCTTGGATTAAAAACGCCTTTCTGATGAAGCCTGATCCAAGGGTACAGTGTGGTAAGTTTCAGCCTCCTAGTTCAAGCGGTAAGAAACATATTTAGCGAAATGAATATGACCTCCTCCCCAAGTCCTCGACAGGTCCCAAAAACCTCAAGCCAGATAGAGTTAATATTCAGCTTCCCATACTTAACAGCTGCAGGACTTTTTCCTATTTAAATATAATTACTCTCTTGGTTTCGTGTATTCGGTCAATTACTCTTGACTTTGACAGGCTTGTTCGATAGATAGATAGATGGATAGATAGATAGATAGATGTATTACTATTAAATAGAAACAGGTAGATCCTACAGCTATTTAAATGTCTAATTATTTATCGAATCAGTTTGTTAATTGGATTGATTCCAGCCGTCAAAGGAAAAAAGGACATCCCCATGCTATTCTACCTGTATTGACGTTCTTAGAAAGCACTGACCAGTAAATGCCAGCACAGCGAAATGATTTCTGTCGTTCGACAAATGATTATGCATCATTTCCGATATACAAACAACAATAAATGGGTATCACGCTGAAGATATTATCACCGGTACATACGATATTGCAATTTGTCCATGCGGCTGTGGTTTAACCTAATGGTCAATTATGTGTCATTAAGGCTACTCTATCGGATCCCAGTTGCGTATGTGTACGTATCACAATTTTGCTTAATTACGGGGCGGTGCTTTTTTGTATCCATACAAACTATACATTTTCTGACAGCTCTTAATTCAAGGAATTTAGATAAATAAATAACTTTTTCGAATTTATACCAAGAATCAACTTACTTAAAGATAAATGATGTCATTTAGAAAAGTATAGTCCTCAAAATCACGAGCTAATAACGCTCTCAGTTTCCACCAAACAAACTTGCTTTTTGGAATAATGAACTTTACTATTTGAATAAAAATACATGTAGGCTGCCTCAGTTTTTTTAGTTAGGGCCTAGAAGTTATTTTATCGTCGTGCAAAGTGGACAGATTAAAAAAATCTACAAAAATTCGAACCCTCTCTACTAAATCATAAATAATTCATGAACAGGGCCGAACTTATAAAATTCGAGGTAATCTTTTGAAGATCTACATTGTGTCCAAAGTTCATGTTTGTACATCAATTAACAAAAGGGAAATGAGAACGGGAAAACACTTTTTGGCGAAAAACTAAACGGAGAAAACGGCCAAAAACCAATCAGCACTGCGTTCGACCGCTTGAATCACGGTAATCGCGTGTTCAAAGCTGGATAAGAACCCCGCTGAGACACTGCTGTGACCACTCGAGTAGATGGGCCAGTAGATGTCAAACACTATTGTAAGGTATATACCCGACAATGTTGTGACCACTCGAGTAGATGGGCCAGTAGATGTCAAACACTATTGTAAGGTATATACCCGACAATGCTGTGACCACTCGAGTAGATGGGCCAGTAGATGTCAAACACTATTGTAAGGTATATACCCGACAATGCTGTGATCACTCGAGTAGATGGGCCAGTAGATGTCAAACACTATTGTAAGGTATATACCCGACAATGCTGTGACCACTCGAGTAGATGGGCCAGTAGATGTCAAACACTATTGTAAGGTATATATACCCGACAATGCTGTGACCACTCGAGTAGATATGCCAGTAGATGTCAAACACTATTGTAAGGTATATACCCGACAATGCTGTGACCACTCGAGTAGATGGGCCAGTAGATGTCAAACACTATTGTAAGGTATATACCCGACAATGCTGTGACCACTCGAGTAGATGGGCCAGTAGATGTCAAACACTATTGTAAGGTATATACCCGACAATGCTGTGATCACTCGAGTAGATGGGCCAGTAGATGTCAAACACTGTTGTAAGGTATATACCCGAGTATGGGGAGGCTCGATTGCACTAGTTAGAAATAATACGACAAATACCAATTTGTACATGATTTCATGTATTATCGAGCTTTCGGAATGTACTTATTCCATCATCAGGATTTGGGTAAAGCAAGTAGTTCAAGAAAACAGGGTGTATATATACAGTTTTAACATTGTCATTAAAGGTCAACCCAAACGCTCTGAGGTCAAAAATATAAAAAAAATAGTCCTTTCGATTCTGAAAATAATGATATTTTTTTCATAATTTTGTGCAGTCTGGTTGGCGATATATTGCCGTTTGAAAGGTGAAAACCGCTCTCCTGTCAATTCCAGCTGTGACGTCACGGAGGGAAGCCGTCTTGTATTCTCTATGTTAAAGCCGTATACCACAGTCGTATGTAGCTGCTGATTTCTGGAGATTTTCGGAGTATCGGGGCATCATTTTTTAAATATGCCGCGACGTTGTGTAGTGGGAGGTTGCAGTTTTACTACAGATGACGGTGTTAGTATTCATTTGTGGCCCAAAGACGAGAAAATCGCTGCAAATTGGACGAAATTTGTACGCAACACGAGAGTGTGGAAAGAGGGCCCGAGCCAGTACTCGTATAATTTGCTCGGCACATTTTGACAGAAAGACATCATTCGAGGACATCTACAGCGTAGCAGTTGAATTCGGGTACAAACCAAAACTAAAGAGAACAGCTATTCCAACTATCAAACGTAAGAACAATCAGAATGTGACGGCAAAGAAATCGGACAAGGAGAATCTATCACGGACATCGGCTGAACGAACCTAGCCTGCAAGCGAGGCCTCGGGCAGGGGGACGGCTGTACATGCCCTGCTCGCTCTCGCGTGGCATTTGTTGCTTGAGCACCTACAGGTTAGACTGGATGAGTCTCTATTTCATATATACACGTTTAACCATTTGTTCCAATGTGTCTTAATGTCTGTATTTGTATGTTCAATTTTATTCATTCTATGTATGCGTTTTTAGCCAAATGTTGGCACAAACTTCACGCAAATAAATTATCTAAATTATATACTATTTAATAATAATAATAAAATGATCTTTCATAAATATATATACGTTTGATAAATAAATAAATAAAAAACACAAATTGGAGTGAATGGCTGTAGATACAGAAGTGATAATTATACTTTCATAATCCCTTGACATTTGAGATTGTGGGAATATCATTCGATTTCAATTTAATTGAGGTAATTTGTCGAAAATTGAGCAAATGTGAATGCCGATCCACTCACCACGGCTTACTTTTCGCCATGAATGTCCAAAGTTTTTTTATCAAACTATATAATTCTGAAATTGGTATTTCATGGGGATTATGGGAAAACAAACAAAATTCAAGTCGGACGTATATCAGTAGAGTTATCAACAGTTTACTGTCCATACTGCCGAATCCCGGAGTTTATCCCTTCGAAAAGGCTGCCTCGGTCAGTAACAACAATAACAACACAGATGTGCTCGTTCGTTACATCACAGAATCGTTCTACATTCAATACAGTTTGAAATATATGGACATTTGGTCTTATAGATGACGATAATAAGGTTTCCAGTCAAGTTGCATACCAATCTGTATTCAACAAACGACCTCTCCGAATCCTGTCGTCGTCGAGTTCCACGTTGTCAGAGTGGTTGTCACTGTCAGAATCGGAGCCGTACGGCTCAAATTGATAGGGCTGAATTCCGCCGTTGGTCTGCAAACAACTGTTAATTTGCCCGTCATCATCCTCCTCTATGTCTATTTCATCTTCTTGGCGAAAAATATTTCCATCTAAGCAGCTGATATCGCTCGAATCCACATCTGAACCGGAGCTCTGACTGCACTCGCTTTCCATGTTATCCGCTGTTTTTTCTCAGGCAACTTCCCTGCGTGACGTCATAAACCCAGCTGTGAAAGTGTGGAAAAGCCCACTTTGCTCTCATATTACGTGTGTTTCTGATCAAATTAGAATTTTTTCAATATTTTTTTCATACAAAGTGAAGTATGAACTATGTTTTTTAAGGATTTTTAGACCAAACAAAATTCCGTTTGGGTTGACCTTTAACAGACAGAGGTCAGACAAGTGTACATAAACTACTACAATAAAGATATAAACACAGTATAGGCATGTAGTCGAGAACAATAGACTTCTTTTGAGGGGTTACAAACACAATGTTTGAGTTGTCTTCAGGCAGGGTGACCAGCCGAAATTTATTAGTAATCCTTACCTGAAGACAACTCAAACAGTGTTTTTGTAACTCCTCAAAAGAAGTCTATTGTTCTCGACTACATGCCTATACTGTGTATCAAAGCGTGACTGAGATACATCATTCTTTAGATGACGACTTTACAACGAATATTATGGATTAAGAATACTGATCAGCGATACGGATTTGATATTTTTGGAACATCATGATGTCTTGCCGTCATCATTGAAAACTGTTGACCACTTCTCTCTTGCAGGAAACAAGCCTATGTGTATGTATACTATGGTTGTCTTTTTGAATTTGGTGCTAATACTGTTATATGGAATATGGAATAGGTCTTTGGATTATGGACGCAGATATTCTCTAATGGACGGCGGCTGAATTATGAATGACGGACTTGACGCTTGTAATTTATACCTTTATTGTAGTAGATAATGTACACTTTTTGTCTGAACTCTGTTAATGACAATGTTAAAACTGGATATATACACCCTGTTTTCTTGAACTACTTGCTTTAACCAAATTCTGATGATGGAATAAGTACATTCCGAAAGCTCGATAATACATGAAATCATGTACAAATTGGTATTTGTCGTATTATTTCTAACTACTATTGTAAGGTGTTCCGGATTTAATATAATTATTTGACTGGCAAAGTAAGTTATAGGCCTACAATGTTTATCAAGATTGTGCCGTTAACGTCCTGTTCAAACTTCATTTACACATTCGGTAACATACATTGTATTAAAATTTTCAAATATTCACTGTTCCATGGCTATTCGAGGATGTAATTATGCTAGGCGAGACAATTAGTTACGCTTCTTTGGCCGTGCACCTCAATACACAGTCTTCGCGTTGAGCGTGAATAATTGTACCCCACCGTGTCCCCCGGTGCGCGGAGTTCGCATGATTGAGCCTTACCTACTGCACCACGAATGGCTTGAGTTTTAAAAAGTCATGTTTTTTCACTACAATGCACTAATTTTTATAATTTCTTATTCCCCCAACTTGTAGGTTTGACTGTGAACTCTAGTATAAGATTTTTGTTGTTGAAATTTTGAAGCTTCCACCCGATACAGTAACCTTAATGCAATATGTGTTTGCCGATGACGCCAGTTCTTTTGGATCGGGAGCGACTGATCTATCGAATCGTCTTCTGCAATACCAAAAATTACATTGAGCGCTTAAGGATACTAAACTCTCTTGCACACACTTTTACACATCATCTATAACTTGTCTTTATACAGCTAATAGTATAGCTATGGTAATGTACATATTTCTTGAAAGCACATTTCTCAAGGATTCCAAATATATGAGTTTGTTTACCGTAAACCTGTAGGTGTGAAGACTTTTATTGCATTCATAATTGTGCGATAGGAGGGAAAACAAAGAAAAGTTCATAGGTTGGTGTGTTCTAAGTTCATAGGCGCTATACAACGTTAACCCTACTTGGGACCCTCCATACCCAACTCTAAAACGACAACACCCTGAGAGTTGGCACTCCGTGACTTTGTATTTTATCATGTTGGAGTCATTTGGAGTCAATTTGCATAATATCCCGAGCAGAGGATCATGGATAAATTCAAATGATGTCCATGTGAAGTACCAGAAAAGTGATGTTTTCGTCATTTGTCTTCAAAATTTCTGCTTTTCTGAGAGGAAAAGTGAGCGGAAGATTATCATTTACCAATTTATCGCAAAGAAAGTACATAAGTGAAAAATTCGAATAATTTAACCGATAAATCGTCCAAAAATGCAAATGCCTTTTTTGAAAATGACATATTTGTGATCTCATCATTGCGGTCATCTTGAAGTTTTGTACATTTTCTAGTAGTGTTTGACTCAAGAGTATAGCGTGGTAAGTGTCAGATCCATGGCTGAAGGGGTAAGAGAAATATTAAGGAGACGGGGGGTCAGGCCTGGACAAGTCCCAAATCGCCCAGGCCAGATAGGGTTAAGTTGATTAACCAATGCTCCATTTGATTTCCAAGACAATATTGGGAATATCTGTAAATTTGAAGCATATTCATGAATAAATCATATAAATAGTATTTAAAGATTATCTCCGTGTGTGGGGAAATTTATCAAATTTGATGTATGTCGTTCGCTAAAAAGAATTCCTGTCTCTCAACCTAAGGAAATGAGGTAACCTACTATGAAAAACATGTAAATCGTGGAAAATGGTCGCGAAAGTCTGAAATCAACAGCGGTATAACTTAACGCTGACCTTGTATTCTATTGTGAATGAATTTCCAAGTCGTTTTCGACAGTATAATGTAACTCAGTCACGCTTTTATACTGCTCATTTGACACCATGGAAAGGTGAAAAACATGTTCTACCGGCTCTGGTCCCGGATTAAGCTGAATTAAGTTACGAAATGAAGCACCAAAGACCTTAAACGCTACTATGGCAGGTTATTCAAATGGAGACCATAAATATCTTACAGCATATATTGTTCATAAGTTCCCCAGTACCAGATTTATCGGAAGCTCTCCTATTCTCCTACAGAATCCACGAGATCCTGCAGGCAACACTCCTTGTTTGCCATCTGTGGAAGTTATCTAGATAATCACTTGGCTAGTCAATTGGAATAAGGAGAACTGGTTAATGATTTGAATTGGGGGCCTCATCCCGTATATCTTCTGTCATGTCTATAATCACGACATTGCCTCGCGTTTTATGCTTTGTGTGTTACGGAAGAAAATATCTCGTGTTTTTATGTGGTAGCTATTTGCATTTCGTGCGCTTAGGGACGGTGATTGACTAATGCATGCTTGAATATCAATAATTTCCGAGCAATAATTCAAACGCTTTCGTCACATGATATAGAACCAAAATCTATGAGAACAACCAGCTATTTTCTCGCACGAAAAAAGCGGTCAATAATATCAATGATGTCGGCAAGACAACATAATTTTCCTATCGTTAGATTTATATCAAGAAAATGCATTATGTTGTCAAAATGAACTATTAAGTCCCTTAAAGTTGATGTTGATGGTTTACGAATATGGAGATTTAAATGCATAAAATTTAACCACCTCGTGGTCCTAGGTTGAATGTTATAGATAGGAACAGGAAAACGTATTGACAGGGATATTTTACGACACGTTTTTGTTCATTGTGTGATAGTTACCACCGAAGTTGAAAAAAACGTGGAGGCACATTAAGTCCTAACACCAGTATCCGATTATCACGGACGCTGGTCGTGCGCTGGACAACGATCTGAGCACAAGAACGAGGCTGTGGCTGCAATTTACATGGCCACAAAGGAAAGGATCACTGTAGTGTTGGGATATATGTGACCTGTCTTGGTGGCTAGTTGATAGAATCAGCGATGGACGTTAATGCAATATCGCAGGCGTCACAGATATGCATAGGTTTCATTGCTGTATCGAGGAAACAGCCTGCAAATTGATATCAAAATGCCTATTTTATCAGGTTTGTTTATATTGTTTGTAAATATCGTCTGATTCTAAGAACCATGGTGAAAGTTTGCTTTGTATATTACAGCATTTTCGTTCAATTATTTCATTTCAGATACATGCAAAGCAGGAACGTGCGGTTAGATGGGCTCATTAAACTATCATGAATTGGAATTGTCAATCGAAATAAACAAATAAAACCAGCAGGGAACATTTCTGATGGAGGCAGGCGACGTTTTGTCACGAACGCCGAAGTCGGGAATTGGTTTACTTCGATTCAACAAAAGAGATCGACATGTTTAAGTCTTCCTGTGTTTCCGTGTCTCGGTGAGGAACTGTGGAACCTGGATCGATATCATAAAAAGCCCAGACAATGCTGGACAAGACGAAGCGTCTAGACATTCAAGTTTATCTCGCGGAGGATGGCAAATGTTAAGACTACCATGGATAACCTAGGAAAGAGAAAGGTTGTTAATTAGGATCCTATAGCGAGTATCAGTAACCGAAGTTTTTTTGCTCAGAACTTCAACATGACACTTAGCAGACAATGGCAAACAACATACAATGATTCTCGGAAGCCCAGGAATGAGAATTAGGCTATCCTAGGCCAACTCAAAAGAGAAAGATATTTCAGCACGTTTTGTTTTGTTGGAAAAACGAAACCATAACAAGATTGAAAACCAAACGAAACTTCTCGAATTTTCTTAGGTGCACGAAAAGAGGAAAATTCATATCGGAGTTCATCTGAAACATTTCCTTTGTATTGAAAGTACATGAACGAGTTTCCCTGTTCAGAGATGAAGGATTACGCATCGTCAGCAATATCAAATGTAGACCATTGATTATTAGATTTTTCTCATCGATTACAGAAAAGTTCAGATTAACATGGTTCAATTTGTAGGCAGACATATTTACAACATGGATGTCATTTAAAGGCCTACCTTTCGAATCTGCATCATGCATGGTGCCTCGCAAACAACGCCGAAAGTCATGTTTGTCTATTGGAAGAAGGGGTAAGATTACCATGGCACTACAGAGTCACCGAGTTTTTGTTGCTGTAGCGTTCCTTCTCCTAGTATTCTGGTCAAATGTTATCCGTTTCCGAGTTGACGGTGTGTTACTTCGGGGTAACGGCGCCACGTTTCCCCAGCCGGTGTACGACGCATGGAGACCAGGATTCCGGGCCACGAGACAAGCGTTTGTGAGTTTGACCATGCCATATGAGGGATCGGGAAGTGGTACGGGAAAGAGAATTATTCAAGAGGGACCGAATCTATTGGTGGAATATGCTGGATCAGACTCACTAATGTCGGATGAGGAATACCGTAATTATTCTGATCTGAAAATGTTCCCAACAATGGCTGGGTATGTATATAAAAATGAAAATAATAGGGATAGTGTCTTTACCTGTCTGTCTGTCTTTCACCATATTTCCATAAGTAGAAATCTCATGATAAAAACGTCAAACCCGACATTCAATGGTATCACGATCATGTAGTACTATTATTCCGTGAAATCATGGAATACATTCAGATAAAAACGTCGACGAAATATTCCTTATTTTGACATCTCTTCATCATTTGAAAAAACCGACACCCACATATGAGTGGTCTGAAATTTAGAGAGGGGGGGTAGGTGCTTGCCGAAAAGAGATGGGCGAGGATGTTTAGGGGAGAGGACAACGGGTAGAAATAAAAAAAATCGCCTATACAAATCTATATAGATCAGGGCTTTTTGTGATTGTTCAACATCTGCAAAAATTGTGGGAGAAACGCAGATTAAACACATTTTTTCATTAGCGATATTGTAGCAAAATCCTCCACAGGTGCTCGTTTTTTCTATTATAATTCTCCATTAATTGAACGTTCCCATTAATCGTTTTTTCTTCACTCGCGATTTTTCTTCAGTTTTCTCGATTGCAAAACTATCAGTCGTGAATGAATTATACGGGGATGAGAATGAGAAAATATGAGAATCAAACTAGATAGTCTTTCGAAAACAGTCTCTCGTGACATGTTTTTTAATCCTTTACCAGTACACGATCCGAACGGTCGTAATCGCGAGCGTATTACCTTTTTTAGCAAGGCGCGACAGCATCTTGAGGCGGAGTGATATATGGTACAGAGGTCATTTTGTCGTCGTCGTCCGCTACATCCGCGAGATGGAAACTACATTTAATACATGATGATACCCAAAATTGTTTTTCCTATAGAGTGAGTGAGTGAGTGAGTAGGATTTAACGTCGTTTTCAACATTGTTTCAGTCATATCACGACGGTTTTCCTATAGAGGTAACAACTGGAGTGTATCATAGAGAGAGAATTGAAGTTTAACGTCGCGTTCAGCAATATTTCAGCTAAAGAGCGACGAGCAAACAAAACTCCTAGCATTCCAACAAACAAAAAAGTCAATAACCCAGCAATCGAGAGGTAACCAACACAACACACTTAAAAACATGTACATACATATACACAAAAAACAATATGTTTCAAATAACCTAAAATACAGTCTTCTTTTACTTGGCTAAAAGTACCCTCTAAAGTAGCTGCTTGATAAAAAGAATCTCTTACAATCTTAAAATCTATAAGTCTATCATCAGTATATGTTTCACTGCGAAATGTTCCTGGCATGAAATACACCTTGGGGCTGGTTCATTTTTTAGCAAAGGTTCGTGAGTTAATCGGGTGTGTTTGACTGCATTATTAGAATAATAATATCATAAATCGAAAATGAAAAATAATTTATATAAATATGTATATTATATTACTACATGTATGTACACAATATATTAGGAAGGGGTTTCCATTCATGCTTTGGTGCAGTCATTCAATTAAAAGTCACACTATTGAAATGTGAAATATATATGGCAGTGATATTATTTATACGGTTAAAACATTTACTTTGACTGGAACTAACAGTTTATGGTACAGTAACTTGAATGTGTATCGGGGTCATTCAAGCTGAACCTAGCCGCACTACTTTTGTCTTTTGTAAGTTGTTATCAATTATATATTATATATATATATGTTGTAAATCCGTCGAGTCGCGATATCGCTTTTTATTCGAGAAAATCGTTTATTTTAAAGCGAGAGAGAAAAATCCATTCCTTTTAGCCTTGGAAACTAGCGACTTCGAGAAAATTGGACGACATAAACATCTATGCATTTGTGAACGATAACTGGAAACATTTTTTATGGACACGTTACTATCATGCCCAAGATGAATACCAGTATTAAGGACATTCACGAGGTAAAGTTTATGTAACATGATGAATAGTATATTTTGCTTGAATACGATAAACATCTTTTTGACATTTCACGATATTCTAGAGAAAATAAAACACTACCGAGGCACGAGCTCAAGCTCGGTATTGAGTACTCACTACTTTGCTAGAAAATTATGAAATTAAAGTACTGACCTTCAGAAACACACACGCACGCACACACGCACACACTAATATTTGAGAATATGGAAAAGACACATATAGAATGGCATCACTCATTCAATTTGAACGTTTGTCCATATCTTTCAAGAAGATGGCATATTGACCTTGAACTTAAGGAAACGTTTTTTTTCCAATGAACAAGCACTTTTGAAGTTTTGGTAATTCAGTACCGTCATGTCATGAATATCCATAAAGAATTGAGGAAATGTTGAGACAGTCCGTGGGCCAAATCCCCCATCTATGCACTTAGCCCATCTCTGGTTATTTCTGTTTCATGATTTTATTTTGTAGATATACCATTCTACATATTCACTTGTTGACATATTGTGGGAGCCGTGCTTTCTTATTTGATGCGTATTTTTTATTTTAATAGACGGGTTAACATTGAAAATGAGCTTAGCACTGGCTCCTCTCTGATAGTTACTTTTGTTTTAGGTTTTCTATTTTGTAGAAATACCTTTCTTGATTAAGTTTTCGCTTGTTGTCATCGTCCGGGAATGTCAGATATCCATGCCAACAGCAATTTGACTTTCCCTGCTTTAAGTTCATATGTACATGTGGATACGGCGTATCACGTTTGGTACACCGGTTCTCGTCAGACCACCGAAGTTAAACAACGTTGTGCCCGATAAATACTTGGACATACATGCAAGGGTGCTGTACTGGCTGGGTTGAGTTTCCAGGCCAATCGGAATTGTGGGCGCTCTCGTGTCCAGGTACATGTAGGAACTCACTCACTCTTGTATACATATTCGCTTTTGTAGTCATCGTGGGGATTCGGAGATGAAAATAACTGGGAATATGAACTGGCAGAGTTTATATATACATAAACCGAATTGAATTTAATAAACGACGCTTTGATAAACTGCTGAAAGCACTGAAACTAGTTAGCAAAATCAATCAGTCCGGGCTTGTCATGACTTTTTTCTAGTACTATATTTACCATACACAAAGGCAGTTTATACTGTGATCATTTAGTATATATATATTGGCACAGCCAATCCAAAGTCTATGTCCCTTTTTCGTTTTATTTCACAGAATAAGCGAGTGCGTCCCATAATAAGGCGCAGTTCACTATTGGGAAAAATATGACCGAGTTAAGGATTTCTATGGTGTATCCATGCATTTTTCTGGTTTTCGCCCCTCGCCCCCGCCGCTCACTTCCCTCCAAATATTTATCTTAGCTCTCGGGCTAGAGAGACTGAAACTTCCCACAATATATATTGAGGCTAAGCTGTATCTGAAGGTGGTCAATTCGATGACGTTCTGGTAATATAAAAAGACCCTGATAATCTTTGTATCTTTCTAATTTGTACTTATGCAATCTCCTCCGTAAACACGACATAATAAGGAAATAATTGTCTTAAATTGAATACAATAAAAAGAAAAACAGAAGGAACACAAAGAAAACGTAATTTTCTAGTCACCGGCGTATGGCCGTCATTTTAAATTTTCCCCTGGTCTTCTCAATTTTACCATTCCGCAGATGGAACACAAAGTTTGGTACGGGGTATCAACAGGGCCTGTTAACACAAGAAGTGAGGAGTGAAAATTTACAGTGATAAAGCAAATACAAACCCATGTGCAGTCAAGCACACGTGCACAGGCGGGCACTGATTCATTTTAAAATTAACTTTACCACCGTTCACAGATTACCGTGTTCTTATTTTGTGTAAGATTCCACGAACGATGCTTTTTTATCATCTTATTGAATAAGAGTTTTCTCTGTTATTTTGCAGCGCTCTTGTACTGGCATACAACATTCCAGAGTTAAAGGAAGAAAAACTCCGCCTAACCAGGGATCAAATCGTCGGAATTTATAACGGAACATATCGGAACTGGAATGACAGTACATTTCACAAATCTAATTCCGCACACATGTTACCGAACGCCAGCATAAAGGTGGTGGCAAGGGCGGATAAATCTGGATCAACCAGCATGTTCACTGAAGCTTTAGGCTTGTTTAGCCCAGAATGGCGAGAGCGGACCCGTGGGGGATTATTCAGCCTTGGTCGGAATGATCGGACAGAAGAGCCTTACCACTGGGATCCTGATGTTGTTAAAATATTCGGAGAGAAAACTCGCGGAATGGCCGGACTGATTATGTCAATTAAATACAGCATCGGATACATATCTGTGGCCGATGCCAAACAAATTGGGCTGAAATATGCTATGGTCCAAAACAAAGCAGGCATGTATGTCGAAGCTACGACGGAGGCAATACAAAATGCCATGGAATTCTACGCATCGCAAACTAAACATCTAACGACCCCTTTATCTGACTGTCCTACAAAGGAAGCTTATCCCATCGCTGGTTACACGTATTTCATTATTTACTTGACCAATATGCCTTACTGTGACCGAGCCAAAGAACTTTACCGATATATTGAATGGTTCACGACAGACACAAATGCGCATCAAGAGTGCATCACTTTGAAGATGGTACCTCTGAGTTCCTCTGTGACAGACCAAATTACCACAGAAGTGCTGAATGAAATGAAATGTGGTGCTGATCTAGAGAGTGTGCTTGATCTGGTTTTAATCCAGAAGGACGACGAGTACTGGGAAACTCAAACATGGCGGACTCCAGTTGCCGTGACAACCTCGTTAGTACTCGCTATAATAGTTGCCATGCTAGCTTACTTTACATGCCAACGAATGAAATTGTCCAAGATGATTGACAACGATGAGTGGGATATCCCAATTGAAGATATCCTATTCTATTTCGACGAAAAGACCATGTCTGGTGGGAAGTCCAGACTTGTAGGATTCAGGTCCGTGAAGTCCTTGAAATCACTCGAAGAGATCCCTGAAGGTTTGGAGTTGCTTAGTAATATTTTACAATGGCCTGGGAAATGGAAAGGTCATCACGTCGGCCTTCGACTCCTTGAGGTTAACTCGTTAAACGAGATTGAAAGAGAAATGAAAAGGACTATGCTATGGATGAGAGACTCCGTGATTCACTTAAACGTCATTCGCTTTTTCGGCCTTTCCGAGCTGGACACAGACCGATTCGTCATAAGTGAATTTTGTGGAAAAGGCCCGATGACGGATATTCTTCAGAATGAAAAATATAACTTGAACTCGGATTTCAAGTTTTCTCTATCAAATGATATAGCGAATGGATTATGCTTTCTTCATGCGCAACAAATTATTCACGGCAATTTGAGATCCTCTTGCTGCCTTATTGACAAAAGATGGAACGTCAAAATAGCCGACTGGGAATATTGCAAGATATTGTCTTGCCAGGAAAATAAGAAAAATCCGATAACGCTGCTGCGGAAGAATATAGGTGATATTAGCAAGCACATGGCAGCGTTTCGAGATTTTTGGACGGCGCCTGAAATCCTGGTTTCGGATTTCGAGAATTTTCCGTCAGCTGCTAGCGACGTTTTCAGCTTTTCTATCATACTTCAAGAGGTTTTTACGCGGGAGGATCCATATGCCGAGCACGCTGACTTTATGTCCCCGGAAGATGTACTGAACGCCATTCTGACCAACGGCCTACGCCCAAAATACTCCGAAGACACTCCTGTATTGGTTCGTCAAATAATGGAAATCGGATGGGTGGATGAGCCGTCACAGAGGCCGAGCATGGATCAAGTCGTTAAAATGCTTCGACATGCTAATCCCACACGAAAAAGTATGTTGGACACCATGATGGAAGCAATGGAGGAATATGCTGCTCATTTGGAGGAGAGGATTGAAGAACGCACCTCAGAACTGATGGTGGCCAAGCAAAATATGGAAAATCTGCTGGAAGGTTTAATTCCACCCCATATTGCCTCAAAAATCTCCAACGGCCGAAACGTCAAATCAGAAATATATGACTCGATGGCGCTGCTTACGATCGAAATATTAGATTTCCCGGATTTGGCAGCGTTGAAGTCGCCCAATGACTCGGTGTCATACCTGAACGAAGTCGACGCCGAAATAGAAACAGTCATCAAGAAATATGAGATATTTCGTGCAATAACTGAAGGAGATGCTTACACCCTGGTTTCGGGATTTCGTCGGATGGAAGCGAATGAAGAATCAGCTTCAACCCAGATTGCCCATCTGGCTTTAGATATAGCAGATATTGCGTCAAAACTGCCACAACCTTCGTTCCACAAGAAGCCAATGAAATTCCGTTTTGGTGCGCATATTGGCAGTATCACTGGTGCTTTAGTAGGGAGTAAAACCCCCAGATTTTGTATCCTAGGAAGTTCTGTGAAAACTGCTGTCCACTTGCGAAGCACTTCTTTACCAGACAAGATCCATATCTCTTCAGAACTGCAAAGCGTTATTTCGAAGCATGGATTCCACACCGAGGAACGTCACGGAAACATCATGGTAAGAGGCGGGATCTTGTTAGTAACACTTTGTTTGCATGATATCTATCGTTCCAGATACACATAAATAATGTGGGAAGAAATTATACCACTTTAAGAACGCTGATAGAAACATATGGTTGGATTTATGCATGTTATGGTTCGGACGCGACAAAGTATGATCAAAGATGGCACGTCGGTGCGACCCAAAAACATATTGTCACTATGACCATATTAAGGGTATGGTACGATAATGCGGGATTTTGGCAAATATGTGGTGCCGTTGAAATCGAAAAAATAAAATGTCCTGAAAGTAATTGTGGTTTAATGTAACGGCAAAAGAAAATATATATACACAATAGGTGAAAATTGCGTTATAATTATGGTTATGTCATGAAATTGAAATCCTCAGCATGGGATATTCCGTGTAATACGTAAATCCCGACTTATCCTACCACCTCGTTTAATTTTCACCATCCGAATGATAGTCTGTCACGTCTGAACCAGAAAAGCTATGGCCAAACTCTGGGTAAGCCGATGTCGTTAAATCAACCAGATATAATATAACAGTTTCAACACGTATTTAGTATTCAACACGTATTTAGTTTCTCGTATAAAGCCACCACCTGAATTTGGGTAGCTTGAACCATGAAATTATGGGTAAATCTAGCCATACATGTGCTGGTCATGGTGCTCGTTCACCTTGGTAACCATTCCCAGTCTATTCATATAATTAGTCCATAGAATATGTCAGCAAACCTCTCAATAAATCTGAAAAATGGATTTGATAACCAGTTGATGCTTGATGGGTACTTTACAAACAAGTATTGACAGATTGAAAATGCGTTTGCAGCCCGGTCTACCGAACTTTGAAGCTTTAAGTAAAATATGTTATTATGAGATGCGTTTTCTTTTATTTAGTTCAAAGACTACCATAGAAAATTGGCCTAGTTGTTGATTTGGCACTCACCATTTGGTCACGTGTTGTCATCTTGGGGGAAGGTCAGATTTCCATGAGAACAGCCATTTTACCGGTTCAAATTCATATATACATGTAAACTTTCACTACTGGTTTCTGTAGTCATCGTGGAGATCCAACATTCACCTGAGATGACAAGCTGGAATAATTTGACTACTCTGCTCCCGGTAAAATTGTCTGTATAGTAACTAACATGGTAGTTAACTTTATGAGTGACATCTGCACTCGTTTCTGAACTCCGCTTTCGCCCTAGATAGGTCATTTATCGACTGAAAATGTAAGCACGATGTGTTACACAGTATATGTCACACGGGGATTTTGGTCCCACATTTTACTTTCCTGTCCGAAAAATTAGGCACGAATAAAGAAGATCGTGAAAGGGCAGGCGCAAGCAAATTGTTTGTGGAAGGACACCACCCCGCGTCGATCGATTCAATGCATTCGGACCAGAATAATTGTAAAGATTTAGAAAAAATAAGAGCAAAATGCAACATGTGCGCCAGGGGATTTTGACTGGTCGGATTAACCTGATAATGTGCACTAGACCTAGTACGTGCCAATAACGCTACCAAGCCTCGACATCATCGAAATGACGAATAAGACAATATATGACGGAGATAAGGATAATATAACGATAATAAGAGGCTTCCCTCTATGCCGGGGTGGAACCCCTAAACAAAATATTAAATTTCTTAAATTAGCATTAGGCACAAAGTGCAAGTAACTTTATAGATCTGAATAACAGGTCACATAATTGGCGGTACCAGTGTGCCGAATATTGACCTCAATCATACCACACAAATTGCATACTTCAGATTATAATTAATGTTCTCTGTGACAATTGAATCAAAAATATTTTCGCTTTTATTCATTGATCATTAAAACCAGTATTGCAAAATGCACTGAAACCTTCCACACTTAGTTTGCTATATTTCGTAGCTACCAAGATTTTCATAGGCCATCAATACATAAAATATGTTTAGAAAATTGGCTAAAGTACAGCACGCATCAGTATCCGTTTATTTGTTTGTGCATGTATTGATTATCTGGAAAAAGCTTTACAATTGTAACACTGTAGCCGTTCACAATTTACATGGATTCACAGTGTCATAGATTGCATCCCAGAAAATCAATAAGAAAAACAGCAGAAGAAACCATTGATGGCAAATGCCTTCAATGAGGATGTCATTACTTCGGCTGACATAATGAAAAAGTATTGCTCAATACATTCATGTTTTCTTTCCAATGGTTATGCAATAATATCATATTACACGTTATTTGTACTTTGTCGTTATTCTGGTTTATGCTAGAAATCATACCTGTTGTCCTTTTCGCGTGAAATATACACAATATCGTCTGACTTGGCTCATGTCCTTCGTGAGTGCATATGAAGGTATCATAAGATAACTTGTAAAGATATGTACAAAACAGATACAAGAGAAGAATTTATATAATACAAAGAAGTTGAGAAAATCATGTTTTCCGTCCTGGTATTTTTTCAGAGTAAAGAATTTGAATAAACGAATCATCATGATATAAAATGATCCAGACAAAAAACTGAACATACAATGAACCCTCGTTATAAAGGCGGTATTTAGTCCATAGTGTTTTTTTTTCATAAATTTGTGGGAAATGTTTATCACTGTCCTGGATGATGTTTTGTGTCAGTAAATTATGAAGGAATGTGCTCTTTCCAGTATCATTATCCATTCAATTTACAGTAAACATGGTGAGCAACGTTCTCCTGGAGAAAACACTGCGAAAGAGATGGAGAGCGAATGATCACTCTCCTTAAAATCGAGGTTTACTCATTATAATGATGTGGCATTTGGACACAAAATGTACCTGAATACACTACAGTCTCCGTTTGTTGACGGCAAATTTAACTGAGAGAAACATGGTCGCTATAAAGAGGGTTGGCTATTCTAGCTTTAATATGCGTACATGATAAGCGCTATCAGAATTCCGATTTGGGATAACTTTAATTAGTTACATGAGATACTCTTGTGAGCATGGCGAGAGGAGGAAAGCCATACTAGTTGAAACCATCTTTTCATACCACTGTCACACTCAACAAGTTGAGGAAGGAAATACTGAATAATATTGTGTAAATATGAAGATATCGGTAATTCATTGAGAAGAACATTACGTTCGAAACTGCAGTCGGAATATAATGATGTAGAAAGTTGAGAAGGTTTTTTCGTTATTTTTCTTATGAAGATATATATCAAGAAAGTTCCATGTATTGATTAGCCCAGTTATCGATATCTTTTCTATGGGCAAAGTGCAAAATGATGACTTGTTAACCCTCGGCCAAGAATATTGTCGTCTTCATGTACCTGTCTATCCGCCACAGCTTTCTCGTTATCGAGATATCTTTAGAACGACTTGCCCCAGAAATATCAAACCTGTTGTGCACATCCATATTCTTCTGGCACAGAAGCCTAATAAAATTGAATTGTCTCGGTCTACATTTTCCAGAGTTATGCCCCTCTGATATGCTCACCATATGTTTCAGCTTATATGTTACATCGTTACCAAGATATCTTTAGAACGACTTGCCCCAGAAACATCATACGTGTTGTGCACATGCTTATCCTACTGCCCCAGAACCCTATTGAAATTGGGTCGTCTCGTCTACGTTTTTCAGAGTTATGCCCTTTTGTTATGTTCACCATATCTTAAAGCATATATATTACATCTTTACCGAGATACCTAGAGGACGAATTTCCCCAGGAACATAGAACGTGTTATGCCCATCAATATCATTGTGCCCCAGAACTCTGTTAAACTCAAGATATCTTGGTGTACATATATGGTTGTTACGACAACATAATCTATTTTTAATGATTATTTTTTTTATTTTTTTTTTATTTTATTAGATTTATTTTTTACGGTAATTCCTCCAATAATTCGATCACCGAAAGTGATATTTGAAGTGATAAAAACAGCGGGGTATTCGATTTATTGTAATTCAGGTAAAGTCGAAACATATACGGTGCCCTCTCTTAATTTAATGTTACCAGAGAGGATCCAGTTTCCAACACATCAGCTGTTTCAAATTTTATTCACGTAGCCGATTTTATTGATAAAAAAATCTTTAGATCCAGGTTGCGATGTTTGTAAAATGAACTAAACAATTTGAGAAAACTGGAATTCCGTCTGTTGCGATAGACGAAGAGTGGAAATTTAATTATTCACCGTCAGCTTGTAGTGGCAACAGACGGAAACTTTCTTTTACTCCTTCGTCTAACATGTGCACCAAGGTTCCCGATCTAGTTGTGAGAATGAGTTTTGACATCGTTGACAACAACAACAACGCTTCGGAAATTGAGTTTTGTGGAAATCTTTAGTATTTCCATTCTAAATTGTATAATTTTTTACTTTTTATTTTACGAACAGTTTTTTTTCTCAATTTTTGAGATATTCATACCATCGTTACGGTAGTAAAACTCGACGATTATGAATCTCTGGTCAACACGTGCACATTAGCATTGAAGGTGATATTTTTTTATTACAAATGGGATGTATTAAAATCGGGGGTGATTGAACTTCCGATCGTATTTTTTTCCAAAAATCGGGGGTGATCGATTGTCGATAGAGTTATGGATTTATTAGCGGAATTACCGTCTTTACATAGTCAAGAGCCGAAAGCCTATCAACAAGTGAGAAATGACTACATTGTAGTCAAAACCTGCGGCAGTGGCAATAATACAGTGAAAGACATATCAGCGGAGGTAGTGGTAATTGTAGAAAAAAAGCGCCATCTGCCAGTGTTTTCATGCGAATGGAAACAATTTTCAACTTTTAACCCACAATTGTAGGAATTGCGTAATAGTTCTGATACCATACCATATATTCACTTTCCCCGTTCAAAATCCGACGATTTTGACTGGTCCGTGTCGTCTATACTGAAATGACAGACGAACTCACAATGATCGCTTTGGCAATGTCTTGGTACAAGTATCGTGTATGCCAAGTTTCAAAACATTCAGTTCAGTCGTTGCTTTTTGCAAATCAAAAAGGCTTTAAAATATTTGGAAATCCAAACAAATTTCGAGGATTTAGTCATAGCGCTCTTCAGTCTCCCTTCTCACTTAATTTGCCGATCAAAATGAAAAATTGATATTTCCTTCAAAGTTATTTTTCAATAAATTTAGTATCAGGTGTATCACTTTGATCTGTGAACTATGGAATGGGGTTTAAGGCTTTATCGAACTGTCCAAGAGGCGTAATGACACTTTTTCACTATTCAAATTGAGGCCAGTTACAGTCTTGATATTCGATTAGAAGAATAATTAATTAGGGTTCTGCATTTATGTTTGTTATCATCTACGAACTAAATACCTTGCCACCCTTTTCCACGCAGCAAGTCCATACCAAGACATGGTTTGCTCCTTCTATGTAAATGATTAACTATTTCATTCTTAGGAAATATAGTCTCATCTAACATGTTTGGCTAAGCCTTTTCGAAGGTTGCTAATTATATTAATTTCTTTTCTTTAAAATCAAATTCTGCAAACAAGAAACATTTCTAGTCAGTATCTATGGATATCTTCCTATACTTAATTCGCGAATATGTTTGTCACTAAGTCATTCCGAAGGTGATTCAAGTGCGAAGTTTCTGGGCTAGTTCACTAAACATGGTCTGTGTGTAAGAGAATGATGCCGATTTCTCGTTATTATCTTTTGATACATCAAATTGTTGCATTCGCGAAAATGTCTGCCAAGGTAAAGTCAATGCGAAAGGTATCTAAGTATCAAAATCAAACTCAAAAATCCCTCCATGAAAACAGAGGCTCTAGCTTTTGGCAACGAGGTCAACTAGATCGTTTTTATGGTCGGTATCTGCTATATATGACGCAATTCCATTTGTAAAACTGATTGACAAAGTAACGTAAATTGTGTATAGAACCAGTAAATTATAGCAGAAATGGGCTCTGACTTGAGAGAATGGTGTCAAATGCAGTATGTTTCTGTGCATTGTCTGCTGAAACACATATCTATTGAATTTACGGAAGTAATTAATGCTATTCTAAAGGGATTCTGAGTGCGGAAGAGGACGGGCAAGGCCCTGGCTTGCGAGAATGAGGATAGAGAGGCTGTGTTCCGAAAGAGGATCATTCGAAATAGCTATGTGCCAAATTTCATGCTTGTAACCGAAAGTGCACAATATAACTGCACAACTGTGATGTATTGTTCGCGCACAGGGTTGTCTACTCATTAAATACTGCATAGTCATTTCTGTTCCTTCGAAGTGGGCTACCATTTGAAATTGTCCGGTAATGAGTTATTTCATCTGAATCCTATTGTCGACAAAATAAAGATTCAAGATTCAAGATTTCATTGTACAGACACCAGTCAAAGGCAGAGTACAAAATTTTAAGATGAATACAAGAGAAACAATGGAATAGTGACATGAATATTAATATTTATATGTCATATCTGAGAGATATGTTATATCTGAGTGTTGCCTTTGATATTAGAACCTTGATTTTCGGCATGAAGGTGCATTAGGGGACTGTTACCAGCATTTTTCGAGCTGACCTACATTTGATGAAAATTTCTGGTAATTTTTGATTAAAATCACTGGTGATTCTAACTTGGGCCGTGCCCATCTTAATATAGACAGGATTTCAATTGGGGGTCCAAGAGTTCAGCGCGCGTCGGAGCCCTAATGCCTACCCTACTTCGTAGGTCCTGTGACGTTATTCACACTGGGCATGAAGGTGCATTTGGGGAGTTTTACCAGCATGTTTCGAGCTGACCTACTTTTGATGAAAATTTCTGGGGGGTTTTGATCAAAATCACTGGTGATTCTAACTTGGGCCGTGCCCATCTTAATATAGACAGGATTTCAACTGGGGGTTCAAGAGTTCAGCGCGTGTCGGAGTCCTAATGCCTACCCTACTTCGTAGGTCCTGTAACGTTATTCACACTGTTCACATGTATTATAAATCCAATCCGGAAATTAACGAAGCAATAATTCATTCCACCGAATATAGTTACAAATGAATTCAAACGCGCCTGAAGACAGGGTTGTCATGTGAGATCGGAGGTTGAAAAGAAAAGTGTGGCAGAGATCACACTCTCTTAGCGCATGCGCATTTCAAAAAGTCACAAGAAGAAGAAGAAGAACAACAACAACAACGCGAGCCTCTCGTAGACCTGCGTACCGCAGGTAAAAACGAACTCGTTCAGATAATTTTACGGTTGCTATGGCAACATCTTTTTGCAGTGATCAAATGTGAAAGCAAACTTTTTTACTACATGTGTTCCTAGAGACAAGTTTCTTGTTGACTTAAATTGACAGCTTATGTTTTTACCTGCGGCACGCAGGTCTACGGGAGGCTCGCGTTGTTGTTGTTGTTGTTGTTCTTGTTGTTCTTCTTCTTGTGACTTTTTGAAATGCGCATGCGCTAAGAGAGTGTGATCTCTGCCACACTTTTCTTTTCAACCTCCAATCTCACATGACAACACTGTATTCAAGCGCGTTTGAATTCATTTGCAACTATATTTGGTGGAATGAATTATTGCTTCGTTAATTTCCGGATTGGATTTATTATACATGAGAATAGTGTGAATAACGTCAAAGGACCTACGAAGTAGGGTAGGCATTAGGACTTCGACACGCACTGAACTCTTGGACCCCCAGTTGAAATCCTGCCAATGTTAAAGGTGAAATGCAAAGGTATTTAGATTCTCCTTTTCACATTCTATATAGGTTGAATAATGATATAAATACCAGTCTATCTACTTCACTTGGTTTAATTTGAATTATCTTGTCTGCTAGAATCTTTTTAAAAGTTGGTACCCCTAGCACAGCTGAATTCAGATTTGCAAAACGTCATCGCTTATCTTTCCTTGATTGTGACGTCACGTCAGACCAGCCGCCCAAAGACTGAACGTTAAAAGTATTGATGCTCGGCCACATGGTCTGATGTGACGTCACAAACGAACGTCAAACAAGGGCAGATAAGCGATGCGGATTTCATTTCTGAAATCGGTCGGGCTTGAGATGCCAATTTTGAAGCACTTTTCAAAAGCTACCAGGAGATAAAATACTTCAAATAAAACTAAACAGAGTATTTGGACTGATATTTCCATCATTAACTAGCCCGTAAAGAATATAAATAGGGAAATATGAAAACCTTTGCATTTCACCTTTAAGATGGGCACGGCCCAAGTTAGAATCACCAGTGATTTTAATCAAAAATCAACAGAAATTTTCATCAAAAGTAGGTCAGCTCGAAACATGCTGGCAACAGTCCCCTAATGCACCTTCATGCCCAGTGTGAATAACGTCACAGGACATAAGAAGTAGGGTATGCATTAGGACTCCGACGCACGCTGAACTCTTGGACCCCCAGTTGAAATCCTGCCTATATTAAGATGGGCACGGCTCAAGTTAGTTTCACCAGTGATTTTAATTAAAAATCACCAGAAATTTTCATCAAAAGTAGGTCAGCTCGAAACATGCTGGTAACAGTCCCCTAATGCACCTTCATGCCAAAAATCAAGGTTCTAATATCAACGGTAACACTCAGATATAACATATCTCTCAGATATAACATATATATAAATATTAATATTCATGTCACTGTTCAATTGTTTCTCTTGTTGTATTCCTCTTAAAATTTTGTACTCTGCCTTTGACTGGTGTTTGTACAATAAAATCTTGAATCTTGAATGCTTATTTTGCCGACGAAAGGATTCAGATGGACTCACTCATTACCGGACAATTTCAAATGGTAGCCCACTTGGAAGAGACAGAAATGACTATGTAGTATTTAATGAGTTAGACACCCCTGTGCGCGAACAATACCTCGCAGTCGTGCAGTTATACATTTGGACATTTGGAAAATAGCTATTTTGAATGATTCTCTTGCGGAACACAGCCTCTCTATCCTCATTCTCGCAAGCCAGGCCCTTATTTCGCTGGTATTGATGTTCCCGTCCTCTTCCGCACTCAGAATCCCTTTAGAATAGCATTAATCACTTCCGTAAATTCAATACTTATGTGTATCAGCAGACAATGCGCAGAAACATATTGCATTTGACATCATTCTCTCAAGTCAGAGCCCATTTCTGCTAGAATTTACTGGTTCTATACAAAATTCTATACCTTACTTTGTCAATCAGTTTTACGAATGGAATTACGTCATATATAGCAGATACTGGCCATAAAAACGATCTAGTTGACCTCGTGGCCAAAAGCTAGGGCCTTTGTTTTCCTGGAGGGGTTTTTGAGTTTGATTTTGATACTTAGATACCTTTCGCATTGAATTTAACTTGGCAGTCATTTTCGCGAATGCAACAATTTGATGTATCAATAGATAATAACGAGAATTCGACATCATTCTGTTACACACAGACCTTGTTTAGTGAACTAGCCCCGAAACTTCGCACTTGAATCACCTTCGGAATGACTTAGTGACAAACATATTCGCGAATTGAGTATAGGAAGATATCCATAGATACTGTCTAGAAATGTTTCTTGTTTGCAGAATTTGATTTTAAAGAAAAGAAATTAATAAAATTAGCAACCTTCGAAAAGGCTTGGCCGAACATGTCAGATGAGATGATATTTCCTAAGAATGAAATAGTTAATCATTTATATAGAAGAAGCAAACCATGTCTTGGTATTGACTTGCTGCGTGGAAAATAGTGGCAAGGAATTTAGTTCGCAGATCATAACGAACGTAAATGCAGAAACCTAATTAATTATTTTAATCGAATATCAAGACTGTAACAGGCCTCAATTTGAATAGTGAAAAAGTGTCATTATGCCTCTTGGACAGTTCGATAAAGCCTTAAATCCCATTCCGTAGTTTCACAGATCGAAGTGATAGACCTGATACTAAATTTATTGAAAAATAACTTTGAAGGAAATATAAATTTTCCATTTTGATCGGCAAATTAAGCGAGAAGGGAGACTGAAGAGCGCAGATTTTCGCGCTATGACTAAATCCTCGAAATTTGTTTGGATTTCCAAATATTTGAAAGCCTTTTTGATTTGCAAAAAGTAACGACTGAACCGAATGTTTTGAAACTTGGCATACACGATACTTGTACCAAAACATTGCCAAAGCGATCATGGTGAGTTCGTCTGTCAAATCGTCCGATTTTGAATGGGGAAAGTGAATATATATATATGGTATCAGAACTATTACGCAATCCCTACAATTGTGGGTTACAAGTTGAAAATTACTTCCATTGGCATAAAAACACTGGCAGATGGCGCTTTTTTCTACAATTACCACTACCTCCGCTGATATGTCTTTCACTGTATTATTGCCACTGCCGCAGGTTTTGACTACAATGTAGTCATTTCTCACTTCATGTCATGATGATAGAATGTGATACATCTCTTTTGAGTAACATACACAATGTTCACAGATCGAAGCACAGTGTTTATGCTCATATGAAACCTTGTATGTAAGCAATTTTGTGAGATGGGAAGTGACGGGGGTGGTGATTGCGGCAATAAGTCAATGTCATGTCAGTTACCCAGATTATATTCACTGCTTATGTAGGTAATGATATTGGATGTAGCTTAGTACTCACCAGGATGTCACATAAGCTCTTATTCTTGGCAATACAATATTTCCTATTGTCCAGGAGCTATTCCGTAACAAATCCACACGTGCATATTCTTTTAGATTTTATTTTTCATGGTTGTATACTGTTTTCGTTTTTTTCTCAGAATGACAAGACCTTCTGGTTAACCGGGAGAGACTGTGTTCATATCGATCTTTCATCCGATAAGTCGTCTGACTCCGGCATTGATGGCGTCTTGGCGGAGAGGTCCGGAAACGGGAAGGAACTACCGGACATAGACGACACAGACAGTGTAGTTACGAGAAAGTCTGAAAGCGGGGAAGCGACTTCTAAGACTGAAAAACAAGTGCAATTAAAGGAAGACAAGAAGGGGAAAGAGAGCAGAGTATTTATAAACACAACAGAATTCAAAGGGAAGACATTGTTGCCGCCAATTGAGTATTACAATAGTCGAGAATTAAATACCATTGCAGAGGAGAGGGTTCGTCCGTCATCCTTCCAATGGGAGAGGACAGAGATATTGGATGATTTCGTGAAAGAATCGCATTGGATTGCATTAGGCGAACATTCTCGAAATTCGCATCCGGAATGTACGGGAATTACCGGAAAGAAAAATCGGGAATTCTTAGAGAGCAACGATAAATCTGATCAAGTGTTGAGAAACTCGACTGAGAGAGCCCAGTGCGCTTCGATTGGACCGGCGATCTCGGATTTTGAAGTAACCAGTATGTCACCATTGCCCGTCGACGATGAAGTACAGCCGAATCGAAAAGGACCGCGTCAATCTGGCTCAAAATGCAAAGCTAACAAAATTGCTCCCATGACAATAGTTTAACAATTGATAATATCGGCTAAATCTCAGCTAGGTAGAGCGAATGACTGTCACTTTGAGCATATTCACATGACAGAAATTGTCTGAAAGCTAAGCCTATATGGAATTAACGAGATTCTAAAGAGACGCGTGTGACATATATTTCCGAACAGGCTCTTCAATTATGCAGATTGTGTATTTCGATCCACAGCTCCTCATTTGTGTGTTGAACAAAACAAGGCATAACAAATATGTTAACCAATTTATGGAATCATTATGAAGTTGATGGTATCTAGTACATTAGCATCGGATGCATTACTTTTCTGAACGTCCAAGATCTTTATAGCGGATAAATCGGCCAATACTTGTTCAATGTCTCTGTGAATAAATACGATATACTGGCGTTGACCTGGCCTACCTGGCCTAGAAGGGGGGGGGTGTAGAATAGCCCCCTACCATACTTTATTCGCTATCTTCTTGACATTATAGCTTATCAGATTTGGGTCATCTCGATCCTATTTGCATAAGCCCCCGATCAGAGGATCATGGGTAAATTCAAGATAACGACCACGTGGGGTACCAGACAAATGAGGGTTTCCTCATTTTTTTTTAAATATGCTTTTCCGCTATGAAAAGTGGACAAAAAACTATTTTATTTCACATCATATTAATTTTTACTTATTTATCATGTAGTTTTTGCGGAGAAATTGCATAAATGAAAATTCGAAAAATATGACCGAAAAATCGACCAAAAATGACCTTTCTGAATATGACGTTACTGTGAAGTCATTAAAGCGGCTAACTTGGATTTTTTACATTTTCCGGTAGATATGGTCTCAGGGATATAGTTTGGTAAGTTTCAACGCCCTTAGAAAAATAATTCGCCCCCCACCCCCGCTCGCTCCAAGGCTTGGACAGGTCCCGAAAAGCCCAGGCCAGATAGGGTTAATTAATTAAATTGTCAAAACTTGGCCCTCTCCTATTTGGCGACTGAAAATGAAACATGTGCAATCCATGTTCAGATGGCGATAGCCGACTTGATAACAAAACCAAACCAAATCGCTTTATCTGAATTGTTCATGCGTGATGCCCATTTCCTTTCTGTGACGACATTGTGGAATATAATTCAGAATCCCGGTTGTTGCCATTGTCGATCAAATGTCAACAAACAGAGCAAACAAGGAAACTTGGGTCACGCAGATCTGGTGATCATAGGGCAACTGGAGACCAATGGGGGATCAGGAGATCACGGGATTTTGGTGCTCACGCGGTCTGAGCCAGCCTCAGGTGTCACACTGGTGATCGGATTTGACAAGTGTGAATCTTGACTAAAGATAGCCATATATACATGTATATACAGTAAATAAATGCAGCGAAACTGCCTCTGCGTGCGGCAAATATAATATTGTAAAAAAATCATGACGAAGTCCACTGGTTTGATTTCTGGCTAACTAGTTTCACCGTGTCTGGACGGTTTATCAAAGCTTTATTCGATCAAATAAATTACGGCTATTTATACATACACGCATGTAATATTGACTTGGATACTGTAGTCTAAGCGACAGTATATCTAACGTTAAACAAGTTCATACATGGCTATATAACAATCGACGGATTTCAATGCATCATTGACAGTATATCTCGTATTATTATAGACAATAAACAATCTGAACAATCGAGAGGATTAAGGAAGAGAGGAAGCGTTACATGTATATATATATATATATATATCTCTCTCCACTGAATCCCCGAGAGTACATGTATATGCATTCACTCTCATTATCCGAATGGCCACGTGGGTACCATTTATTTGAATCTTACATAAAGATATCCGGAACATTCAATTTATGAAACAGCGCTCTGGTACGAAATATATATAGCATGCCTTCGCCAGAGCGTTCAAATATGGGAGAGGGACCAAGACTATTTGCATATAGGCGATAGGTTTCCAAGCTTCGAAAATACAACGCCATATTTTACTATCGATATTACGGAGCCGTAAAAGGGACATGAGAATTTTTTTTAGCCCCTATTAAGTCGTTATAACGACTTATTATGTCGTTAGAACGACTTATGTCGACTTATTATGTCGTTAGAACGACTTATTATGCCGTTAGAACGACTTATTATGTCGTTATAACGACTTGACTTAATAGGGGCTAAAAATGTTTTTGCCATGTCCCTTTTACGGCTCCGTACACTCTTAAAACGATAATGTTAGATTTAATATCTAGAGTGTTGGAGGGGGGAAAGCATTTAGAAAATGTTGTAATTTGTAACTTATGAGTGTTAAATGCAACATTTTAAGCTGTTATATCCAACACTTGGAAGTGGTGAATACAACACTTTCTATTAGTGCTTCCCTTCTCCGCCATCCTAGATGTTGAATCTAACATAACATTAGTGTTTTAAGAGTGTACGATATGGTTCCTGTATATGTTTTTTTTTACAGCGCGTGATGATAAAAAGTATGGAAAATTGTTTCCCTGTTATGATCATGTCTGGATTACCCTATTTCTTCTAATTATTCAGACGACAGAAGTTAACTTCAGGCTACTGTGGAGAGAAATTCTGCAAACGTTCTACAAATTTGACTAGCTATCTTTGCAGTACTTAACATAAATAACATATTCGTGCCACAGTATTTAGCTTCATTTGACATAAAGATGGATTTTTTTCTGCTTCTAAGTCTAAAAATGCTGTTCGAAAAATTAGAAGAAATAGGGTAAGTGGACAGACGATCCACTAAATTTTGTTATAGGCTGTCTGTTAAATCTTTTTCGATTACGGTGCCTTATATAACTGACAAATTGTTCAATGTATGGCGGTTATTTACTTATTTTGTCATCTTACTTGAAATTCATGTAATTATCCGCGAGGGTGATGGACTATAAATATTGTCTTCATCAAATTGTATTTATTATGTTTTAAACGGGAATATGAAACCGGGCCGTGAAAAATCTGTCATACAGAATCGAACTCATTTTATATATCAGACCATTTTGACAATATATTGGTATTGGTGATTTTAAAATATCAATGGATGTTTGGATGGGTGGACAGAATATTGATTCCTGTGAAATTGGAAAAAAACAAACAACACAAAAACATTTGCCAGAATAAGGATGTGTGTGTCGTCATTATGCGGAACATTTTGACCTTTTCATTTAATCAAGGTAATTCTCACTGGTTGTCCAGATATTCCACTTCAGATTCTTCGTCGATGTCACGCGATGCATTATAGATACCGTAATTAGATACTGTAGATGACTTAATATTCAATCATGGAGAATTAATGAATTATCATTCGCGGCTTCACTCCCGATCTCTGTTCGCGGCATCTAACCATCGCAGTTAATGTACCAATGAACTAGGACATCCACAGGAATTGCAAACAAAAGAAGTGTTAAATAACCAGGAGAACCGATTGGGTTGATCCCTCCACACCTACAGCTGGTTGCTGTGAGACAGAATGAAAATGTCTGGGCTGTATTCATAGACCTGCAGACAATGGAGACCCGAGACGAAACAATGTACTACTTGGGGTACGAGGGTGGTACTGAGCCTATTGTTTCACCTGTTCAGAATGTTGTCTTAGACAATCACTCGACTCCTGACATTAAACTGTGTGCACTAAATGTTTGTGGTTTGAAGTCAAAACTATTGTCTCCCGATTTTGATCAATTTCTTAGGGCGCACGACGTTGTGTTCTTAACAGAAACAAAACTCCATGAATTAGACGTCGTTGTTATCGATGAGTTCGAATGTATACCTAAGCGCAGCACTAGAAAACAGAATAAATCTGTTTTAGGAGTATTGATAAAAGAAAAGTACAGGAAATATTTCAAGGAGATCACAACGGACAATCCATATGTCCTATGGTTGAACGGTTCTCACGAACTATTTGGTGCTGATATATTATTTGGCTGTGTTTATATTCCTCCCGCAAACTCAAACTACGTTGATCAGGACTGTTTCGCAGACCTACAGGAAGATCTATTACGAGTCTCTGCTAATTATTCTAATATATGTTTGATGGGCGACTTTAATGCCCGTACCAAAACCTTGTCTGATTATCGGGTTACTGAAGAAATACTGACAGATTTTGTAGAGTGGGACGATGATGTAACACAATTTATTTTCGGTTCACAGATATTGAGCAGTTATGGTGTCAGTGGGGCTACAAATTTATAGATTTTTGTCGTAACACCAACTTGTTTATTGTCAATGGAAGGATCGGAAGTGACAGAGGTATTGGCAAGCCAACATCTAAGGGCGTTAGCTTGATTGATTACGCTGTTGTGAGCCCAGGTTTATTTAACGTCATTCACGATTTTACAGTTGTCGATTTCAACGAACTCTTGTCTGATATACATTGTCCTATTGTCCTTTCACTATATACATGTAATGTTAAACATTTTGTGGAATCGTCTAAACCTGAATATGTCTTACGGAAGTGGATGCCTATAAAGAGTTCCGACTATGTGGAAAATATTGATCTGAAATCAGTTGAAAACATTTATCGCAGAATTCTGACACTTTCAGGGGACACTATGAGTGGGAAAAAAACGCAGATTGATAATATAGTCGATGATATCTCACGTTGTCTCATCGAAAGTGCAGAAAAAAACCATTTGGTCTGAGGCGAACAAACCAGTCGCAAAAAAGCAAAATCAGCAAACCTTGGTTTGATAGAGAATGCTCATCGAAAAGGAAAGAACTATTGAATCTAAAAAGTATATACCGTAAGCATAAGACAGAGCAAAACAAATTAAACTTAAAAATATGCAGTAAGGAGTACAAACAACAGTTGAAATTAAATTATAGACAGTATAGAGAATCATTCATTGACAAACTAAGAAGCCTAGAAAAATCTGAACCTAAAGCATATTGGAAAATACTGAACAAAGTTTGTCCTAAGAGAAAAAGTGAACCAATAGAACTAAGCACGTTTTTTAATTACTTTGAAAGCGTGAATACTCTAGATGAATCTGACATTAGAAAAAGAGAACTAGTTGACAACTACTGCGATGAAATAAACGACGAAATCGACATGCCAATCAGTGAAGAAGAAATAAAAGCGGCAATAAAACACCTAAAGAATAATAAGGCCGCTGGTTATGACAAAATCTTAAATGAATTTATTAAAAGTTCGTTAGAAATAATGTTGCCTGTTTACTGTACACTATTCAATGTGATTCTTGACAATGGCTGCATGCCAGAAGCTTGGCTCTTGGGAATTATCAAACCAATCTACAAAAATAAGGGGAACATAGACGAACCTGAGAATTATAGAGCGATCACGATCCTTAGTTGCCTTGGGAAATTGTTCACATCGATTATAAATAACAGATTGAGTGAATTTTGTGAGAGGTATAACGTATTGAAGGAATCACAGACAGGTTTCAGGAAGGGTTACTCATGTATGGATAATATTTTTGTTTTACATCATATTGTTGAATATTTTTTGAATACTAAAAAAAGCTGTACTGCTCATTTATAGATTTTTCTAAAGCATTCGACACAGTGTGGAGAGGGGAGTTATGGTATAAATTAGTTAAAGAAGGCATGGGTGGGAAATGTTTTAATTTAATTAGAAATATGTATAAATGTATCAAATCGTGCGTTGAAATTGGCAAAGCAAGAAGTGATTTTTTTGTATGCGATGTTGGAGTCCGCCAAGGCGAAAATTTGTCACCTCTATTATTCTCTTTATATCTGAATGATCTAGAAACTTTTATGGAACTCAATAATGTAGAAGGGTTATCTTCTCTTTCACAGGATATCGAGAATCAATTAGAGATTTTTATACTGTTACTGATTTTACTGTATGCTGATGACACAATCCTCCTAGCAGAAACGGAGCGTGGTCTTCAAAATGCCCTCGTCGTTTTTGAGAGTTGCTGTGATTTATGGGAACTAGATGTCAATATTATTAAAACTAAAATTGTCCTATTTTGTAGACGTCTACCGAAGAAATTACCTACGTTTTACTTTAAAGGCAAAACAATCGATCTTGTTAACGAATACTGCTATCTTGGGATATTAATGAGATATACTGGCAAATACCTATCTGCGAGAAAGCAGCTCATTACACAAGCGTCAAAAGCCTTATTTGGAGTAGACAGAAAAATTCGAAATCTGTGTTTGCCTATTGACTGTCAATTGAAACTTTTGATCAGGTGGTTCGACCAATCTTGTTATATGGCTGTCAAATATGGGGTTTGAGAAATTAGATATACTCGAATCATTTTACTTACAATTCTGTAAACGAGTCTTAGGAATCAAAAAATCGTCGCCCAATTTTATGGTATATGGAGAACTCGGTGTGTACCCATTATACATCAGAGTCCATGTTAGTATAGTTTCATTTTGGTTACGGATGATACAAGGGAAAGAAAGCAAGCTGGCATATGTCATATACAAATTTATTTTCGCGCAGAGAGGAGTAGTCAACTATCCCTGGCTAAACCACGTTAAAACCATACTATACAATACTGGTTTCAACTATATTTGGGATTCTCAAAGTGTAAACAATGCTGCCTGTTTTCTAAAAATTCTGGAGCAAACGCTGAAAGATCAATTTATTCAAAAATGGTACAGTGACATGTATTACTCAAAAAAGGGTGTTATATACCGGATTTTCAAAACAAATTTTGAGCTGGAATTCTACCTGAAGAATCTGGATGATAAAAGCAGAAAAATCCTATCCAGATTTCGAACCTGCAATCATAAACTCCCAATAGAAACAGGAAGATGGCGTCACATAGCAATACCTCCATCTGAACGTTACTGCACCGCATGTGAAACACGCAGCATTGGGGACGAATTTCACTTTATGTTTTTGTGTCCAACATTGAATGCTTTAAGAGCAAAGTATATTCCCGTCAAAACTTACGTTAGACCAAATGTAATCAAACTCAGAAACTTTTTCCAAACTGGAGATATACATAAGCTGAAAAATATATGCAAGTTTGTCAAGGAAGGTATGGCACTTTGTAAATACGACTAGAATATTCAATTATTGTATAAATGTTTATGTATTGATTATGTTTACACACGCATGTAGTCGCCAAATGTATATATGTAATAGCTGTATACCTCTCGTACCACCCTGAGTGGTCGGAGTGAAATAAAATGATGATGATAGATGAGTTGTCATCACTCGACATCCACAGAAAAAGAAAGCTGAATGACATAAAGGAGCGGTTGACAGCTTTGACAGATGCACTTAAATAGTAATTAGATATCTTAATCCCAATTACAATGATTAACGCCAACAGTGAGCGGACTGACTAAACGACACGAGTGCACGAATAATGCAATAATTTTTATTATCGTACTCACGATTGATGCCATTAATATTGTGTTTACTAGTACTTGGGTGTCATTTCTGGGACTTGGTTAAGAGTAGTATAAGAAGTATGGATATCATAGCAACCGGCAACCATGTGCTGTGTTTCAGAGATTTATTGTAGTTAGATTTTCCAGTCAGTATGGATCGCGTCCTTGTCACTGCATATTCAGAAAAAAGGCCATAGCCTGCAGAATTGCCACAATGAAGGCCTTGGTGACCTGTTGCTATTTCTAAAGATAACAATGTCTGCTCAAAATTAAACTTCCGTACAGTGCATCATGCTAAAACTTAAGAGACCTATCTCTAGAAATATTTCATCATGAGGTTGGTGAAGATTGTTTAAATGACAATGCAATACTATTATAAAAATCCATGTAGTACTGCAGTTGGAAAAAAGCAATTTATCTTAAATTTAACATATGTATAGTTGATCTACGTTTATGGAATTATAGCACTTCACCTGATATACCCTATATCTTGGAAATTATTTTCAGTCGAATAGAAAGCCGTATGTTAAGGTAGTCCGATGGTGATTTTGGGCTATGGCGATCATTTTCCCGTTTTTTTTTTAGTTGGTTACCTCCCTTTCCTAGGTTAAGAGATAGGAATTTCCTTTAAAATCTTCTAGCCGAGAATTTTTCGCAGCAACATTCATCCCATCTGATAAATTTCAAATTGATAGACATTGTGATAATCTTCTGATAGTTAGAATATAAGAAAAAGTTAAATACTCTTTATATGATTTTTTTCATGAATATGCTTTAAAACCAGGGCTATTCCCTATGTTTTCTGGGTTATCAAATGGAGCATGGATCAGTTCATTCAGCAGTGTCTACAACTAAAAAATGCATACTAACCTATATGTTTTTGTTTAGTTTTCCTCAATTTGATTTACCACCAGCGGACATCCTTAACCTTGCCTCATTCTCGGTGTTCTCATGAATCACCTTCTTACTCTCAACCCATCCCGTATTGTAGCTCCGTAACAAACCTATGTGGCTTTTCTTCAAGCTAAGGTTTTATATTGATGAATAGACGGGCTTCACCTCAGTGCAATTCGAATTTGGGCCGTGGTCAAATTGCGTCACACAAGTGGATCACTGGTTGACCGGTCACCACTACCTCCATACTAGGGTGGGAGTAACCTAATTACGAGAGGCTGGTGTCACCAGACAAACCGTGTGTAGGATCTAATTGGTTCGCTGGATGAAATGAGCACCTCCGATCCGGAAGAGAACGGAAGGCTCGTTCGACCAAGGTCTGTAACGAAGCTAGGCGTAGGAATGAAACTGGTGTACGGAAATATTACACAAGTACACAGAGATATACCGCCAACGGATCAACATAGTGTCCACGTAAACAAAACGACAATACCCTTTAGGTACGGTATAGGGAAACAATCCTGGAATAATGACAAAGGAACAGTAATGAAAATATCCACAATCCCGCTGGTATTTTACAATAAATTATATCAGCAGATCAATGATAATGATCGAACTTGCATGAAGTTATCACAATAATTGAATCCTCGCACGATCAAAGCAAGATGAATTTATTTAAAATCTGGGTTGTGAAAAATTGTTATTTGTGCTATCGCTTCTAGCTAATGTCTGAAACCATATCATATTCCTTATATTCCATTAAATATGGAGTTCATCTTTTACTTACCAGCACAGTAGATGCAGTTTTATCATATCTCAGAGAAGCATGTAGACTTTTGATTGGCTGACAGACCTCATGGGTGATGCTGTATTGTCAACTTGCTGGTCGAATATATATCGTATACCCCCGTCGCCAAGGGCAACGAACAGGTGTTCACTAGATTCCATCGTCTGCTAAACAAAATGGCTGAATCAGGCAAACGTTTCGCGTCTCACACGGACGATGAAGTTGTTGAAAAGCGGGCTAATATTATTCCCAGCAACACAAAAAAATCGAACAAAGCGTCCGCCAGAACTTTGAAGTATTACCTGAAAGAGAAGGGACAGAGTGAAGAATTCGAAGGATTCTCGGCCGAGAGGTTAGCAGAGGTACTCAGTCATTTTTATTTGGATGCCCAAAAACAAGACGGAGAATTGTACAAAACATCCACTCTCGAAAACTTTCGACATTCTCTGAATCGTTACCTGAAGGCCCCACCGTATTTGAAAACTTTTGATTTGATTAGAAATTCGGAGTTTAATGAAGCCAACGAGTGCTTCAAAACCGCACTTGCAGAGTTGAAGGCATCTGGAAAAGGCGACACCGATCATTATGAGCCCATAAACGAGTCCGATCGTTGTAAACTCTACAAGTCTGTTCTCATGTCCCCAAAAACCCCAACTGGGCTTGCAAATAAAGTTCAGTTCGATGTACGTCTGTTCTTCTTTAGAAGGGGAGTGGAGAATATGGAAAAGATGACAAAAAACACATTCATCATCAAGCGGGACCCGAAAACTGGGCAGAGGTATGTGAAAAAAAAGGAGGATGAACTCACAAAAAATCGCCGGGCCCAGCAAAAAGAGGGTGTTACCGGATTCATGCCTGAAGAAGAAGGTTCCCCGTTCTGTCCTGTTGCTTCATTCGAAAGTTATATCTCCAAACTCCATCCGAAATGTGATCGCTTGTGGCAGTACCCGGTTGATAGTTTCCTCGACGACGATAACGTTTGGTATTATAACAAACCTATTGGGAAACACCGCTTGGCAGCCTTCATGACCAACCTGGGCACTCGTCTGAAACTTTCTGAACCATACACTAACCACAGTATACGAGCAACCGGCATCACCATCCTTGGTAGAAACAACTATTCAGCATCTCAAATAATGGCTGTCACAGGTCACAGATCTGTCTCGTCGCTGTCGGTTTACCAGCGAGTAAGTGATGGCGAGAAACTGCAAATGGGCCACACGGTTGCGTCAGTAGCCTTTCCTGACACGATGGGTTCAACCCGAAAGACGAATACCGGTACGCATACACTTCCAGTAAATGTTCTTGTCAAACCCCATCCTGCAGAAACTGTGACATCATCTTCTCAGTACCCTGCACCCACGTCAAATGATGCCACGTCGGCCGTGTTACACACCCAGGATGTACGAGCAGAAGGCCATGCCGACGACTTTGATTTTGATCTTAATCAGCTGTTTTGTGAATTCGACAGCACCGCTGTCCCGCCCACATCGTGTGACATTCCCACAGCTATCCTGGTCGCCGCAAATCCCTCAGCGCCAATGTTCAATAACTGCACAATAAATGCAATCAACATCATCGTGCGAAAATGAAGCAAATACCTATACTTCTGCCAAATTGTGCAGGACAGTTTGATTTTTCCGATTTTTCTCTCGAACTGTAAATTTAAGTCAGTTCATGTTGATCCTTCTCCTGTGTGATGTTATGAAAACATGACACAAGTGACACTGTCAAGTGACACGGTGTTGAATTATAGACAGAATGGAAATGTAACAGTTCACACGTGTATTTGAAACTTACATATCCACGCAACAGATGTGAATCCGGAACGGGTCTTTCGATGTATTTATTAACAAAAGGTATATAATCTAGATATTATACTCGTCGATGGCTATTAAATATTAAATATGAAATTGAGATTAAGCTTAATGTTCCAGTATTTTATACGTTTCTGATTTTCAGAATAGAACATAAGAGATGAAGCTGAATTTGAAGTTAGATTGTTCATTCTTTATCACCGAAGCCCACCGGTATTTCACACGGAAACCGGGTTCATTGTTCACGGATTACAGTATATGTTATCGTTATCTTTGCTCCTCCCTTAGTACGTTTTAAAGATGAGGATTGTAAAAATGATACATTTGTCTTTGTGTTCATTTTTTCCGGTGCATGCTGTGGATCGTTCTGAAACCAGTGCAAGTCCGATCGAAGTCCGTTCCATTATGTCGGCCTTGAAGTCCAAAATGATTCTTAATGCTCTGAGATATGATAAATTCGTTATACGTCGCCCTTCCGGGGTAATACGGGATTCGATTTGGTTTCTCTCGCCATATTTTTCCGAGGCGCAGAAACCAAATCTCATCCTGTATTACCCCGGAAGGGCGACGTATAACTAATAGTATCTTTAATTTGGAATACCTGTCTTTCTTAACATGCTTTAGGCCTGAAGATACAGGCTTTTAAGATAAATTTAAAAATCCAAATATTCCTGTTTCTTCGTAATACAAAAATTAATAATCAACTCTATAAGTTTTCGAAAAAGGACACAAAAAATCTTAGGAAATTAGGCTATAAAATGAGCTGTCATATATTTGGCTAGCGCTGCAGGTGAGCTACGCATGTTCTAGCACATAAATCATCTTCAAAATTAAAAGCGGGCAAAACTTGTTCCAAACTTTTGCCAAAATAATAGCATGAATAAAACAATCGAAAGATTAACTGAAAGCTCGACCGCAAAATAACATTTAAAAATTACGCCACAGTGACGTCATCAGGACATCTTGGATTATGTTACATTTTCTAGTGGAGCATGACATGAAGGGTGATGGTCGGAAGTTTCCGACCCCTTTTATATAGGGACAAGAAAATATGTATTGAGGGGATGCAGAGAGAGAGAGAGAGAGAGAGAGAGAGAGAGGTCTAGGCAGGAACCATATAAATTATGATTTCTGGGAATTAAATATGGGCCACTGCAAATTTATCACAACAATTAATTACTGATTGTGAACATTTGCAAAAAGAAGTTATTAAGCATATATCGCCAAAATAAACGTTTGCTCGTATATATTGTTGCAAGATAATGAACAATAAGATTAATAGGTCTAGGCAGGAACCATATAAATTATGATTTCTGGAAATTAAATATGGGCCACTGCAAATTTATCACAACAATTAATTACTGATTGTGAACATTTGCAAAAAGGAGCTATTAAGCATATATCGCCAAAATAAACGTTTGCCCGTGTATATTGTTGCAAGATAATCAACAATAACACAACCAGAAGAGAAAAACAATGCAAACCTCAATCCTAATCCATTATGAAGTCGTAATCCTGTCATATGTGCACTTACTTATTGTTCCTAGTGACTGAGATCTTCGTGAATAGTTACTACACGTCAAACTGAATCATCTAATGACTATGTAATTCGTATTGTTACTTTGCACCTCAACTAAAGCAGATGAACTTGTGATCACCAGAGTGATCATTTCATCCAAGGTCGATAGGGCATTTCAATAACAAAAAACGATTACTGGATAGTAGAAATATATAGATGGGAGGCGGGATGTGAGATATTTGCTTCAAAGATTTGTGCGGGAGTGGGAAGAGAGTGTGAAAAGAGACGGATGGGAAGAAATTTTGTTTTCCTATAAACTATATTGCGTTTGCTCAGTAGCTGCAAATAATTCGGTGAGTCGTTTCTAGTAAAAATAGATATTACATATGAGAGGAGTTTCACTAATTGGAATGAGCCATTATAACGGTTCCGATTCAGCAAACCTTTTAGAAACATCTTATTTTCTTAATCTCTGTACATTTGACCTAAAATATATGCTTGTCGTTACGAAAAGTCAGTTCAATGAGAAAAAAACCTGTCTCTATATTGAGGATGAGATGGATTCTGAAACATGATAGCGATCAAACAGTACAGCAATAGTGCTTTGCACTTAGAATTATGGAGGACAACTCAAAATGAAGAAGACGGAAATGGGAAAATGGCAACACATTTGACACACTGACTTTTTGTCGCTTATGAGCTATGCCGAGGATAAATTCATCTGGATTATGCTCATCATTAAAAGGTTCTCTGACCCCATATGATGGGTCAAAGCAGATTGCTGAAAAGGATACCAATCGATATCTGAGACAACCTGTTCAAACCGTGCTTTTGCATTAAGACCATACACCTACGTCAAGATAGTAGATTTATTACGGTTTTCCCATACAACCTTGCCCCTCATGTGAAGTTAACATTTCCAGAAAACATTAACCGCTTATTAAAGTAAATAACCGGACATCAATCACTATAGCCGAAGCGATGGGGGTTTCTTTGAAACCAAAGATTTAATGGATATAATGATGACTGGTCTTTCTTACATCGCCTGACATTGAAGCGGACTGCATTAAGATGTTGATGAATCACAACCCTGGGGTATTGTGGTTAAAATATAATACTGGGATAGTCTTTTTCGAGGAAATGCCATCTTATAGTGTTTATTCTAACTACTCTTACATGAATCATTTTAGGTACTTGCAGCTGTATGATACAGTGAGAATATTGGTCTGTGGGGTCATGTGACGCCAGAGATTTTAGGCCTAAATATGTAACCCTTGGTAGTTTTTCCTGAGTTCGATAATGGATCTCTCGGAGCAATGACCACTCATGCATCCAACAATAAGCCAACGGCAGAGATTAACATTTAATATAATTTATTGAAATGAATAGTCTCGCCGAGAAAACATACTATTTCAATGCTAATGTTTTCTGGAAATGTGTTGCTTGGAAAAACCGCAATAAATCTACTATCTAGACGTTGGTGTTTTGGTTTAATGCAAAAGCACGGTTTGAACAGGTTGTCTCAGATTAAGGCTCGGATGAGAAACCTGGTTAGTTCCCCACAGTAGAGGCCAAGAAAAGGTAATCCCTACCAAATTACTGCAGCCATAGATGTGCGACTTCCGGTTACCCCCAGACAGCCTCGATGCATTGAGAGCAATTTTTCAAACTGTTCCCACCATCTTTATCAACTTCACATATACGACCGGAGTCTCACACAGGCAGAAGCATTGTATTTAAACCATCCCAGAAGCAGCACAAGGAATCCTGCTATAAAATTATACCTGTGCACTTGTTGTGGAAAGAAATACCATGATTCAACTTAATCGAATTGAAACGATCACCCATGTCATAATATTACGCAATTAGTAAAAGTAATCAACGATCACACAAAAAAAAAACATACGGCCCTAGCACCGGCTTGAGCGGTATTGGATACAATTATTTCAGAATGATGGGGCCCAACGAAGTCATGTTGGAAAATGATCAAGTCATCTGTTGGAAGTTGTGTCCAAAGCATTGTGACTAAAAAACTAGTCAATATATTCGAAAGGTACTTCAGCTATACGTTTCCCGAAGGTAACGAATCTGTAACCTTTCTCCCACTCATGCGGCGAAGGACGCAAATTTTATGGTTCATTTGCACTTTACAGGAATATATTAGACGAGCGGCCGGGACCCTGTTTTGGGGAATAAAATGCACCCCCCGTACACAGAGGCAAACTATATATCATTTGAAAGCTTAGACTCTCTTCTTTCAGATGAGGTAGGATGTGGTGGTGAAAACTATTGCCGTATGCTAGAAAAATTAGGAAATACAAGAACCATTGGATTGCATCTATCTACTTTTAAAATGGGGGTATACGTATTAAAATGACTATATCTTCACTCGTACCAGGCATAGGGAAAAATGGTTGGTGTCAATTGATTACGCAAAGGTTCTTCAATCGTCTAATATCAAAAAGTATTTTGACGGCATTGACCTGTGACGTCACAGAGGGGCCATCTCCAAAGAACTTATGCCTTATGTACCTTGAAAACCACAAAAGACATTAGAAGAAATAGCACTGGTAGACAGCGTACACATGAAATGTGCCAAAGCAGATAAATGTCTGAGAATGGTATGTTTCAATACCTACTGCCGAAATATCTCTAGGAGCGATAATTCTGCCCTGACACTATGTACGAAACAGAATAAGAGAGATAATAATATTGGAGATTATATATCATAAATATTAATAGGACAATCCCGAGATGGAAGTCTCTAACGACAAAAGGCGAGACACGACTTTATGATCCATGTGGCGTCACGCCGAGATTAGGCAGCGAACCATTTTTTAACATTGGAATGCTGTATTATTTTATGCACGGACATGTACAAAATTGATTGGATATTTAGTATTTTGAAAGCCACAATGCTAATTATTTTCCGGGTTTTGCAGTAAAACCAATGTTGAAGTATTACCCATTGCCTAACCTTGACCTGGCGTCACGTGGGCAATGGCGTCCTTTTGCGCCTATCATGACCACCAGGATGTGGGTATGCCTTCTCGGAGGGTTCTCTGCTGAAAATGGAGTTCGCCAAGGAGGAATTCTGTCTCCTCTGTTCTTTAATGTCTACATACACGAACTCGACATAAACAATATCTCGGTCCAATTTAGGATGTAATGTAGCCGGAGCTTTCTTCAGCCGCGCTGAGGACCTATGCCTTATTAGTCCCTCTGCTAAGGGCCTTTAGAATCCACTTGATATATGATATTTTTGCGACTGACAATAATATTGCCTTCATCATTAAGAAATGCTTATGCATGTGTTTTCGTCTAATAAAGTTCAATGACCTGAGAGCACACTCTGTTAAACTGTCTGGATCACAGCTGAATTACGTTGACAACGCCAAATATCTTGATCCTTTTATCTTCAACGATATCACTGACAGTTATATGTCTGTGCAAACTAGAACATTATGCATTCGTGCCAACATTTTGGTTCGAAAGTTCTATATGTGTCTCAATTAGATGAGAAGAAGCAACTTTTCTCGTCGTACTGTACCAGTATCTATTGCAGCCATCTGTGGTCTTCGTACTCGTCATGTAACTGGAAAAACTGCGTGTCACATACAACAACGTATTTCGCTGGTTATAATGCACTCCCGGCGCAATTGTAGTGCTACTTACATATTTGGGATAAACTCTGTACCCAGCTTTAATGAGGTTATTCGACGCCAGATTAATTCTCTACGGAACAGATTTATGTCGATAGAGAACTTCTTACTTACAACTTTGCGGCTTTCCGATTTGTCTCAGACTTCGCGTTTAGTTTGTCATTGGTCTCGCCAAATCTACGTAACGCGCTATTAATTTGTCTTTTGGCTGCAATCTTATTATTAATTTGTTCATTTTATAGATCATGTGTCTGAAATAAATAAGTATTATTATTCTATTGAAGGTTTCTATCTCGGGGCTGTCCTATTGTACTTATGAATTATAGGCTTGGCCCCTGGTGTAAGATATTCCAGGGATATGCATAATTTATGCTCCCAAAAATATCTGAAAAACTGCTGTGAGGTACAGGAGTACTTATAGTGATATTATAATAAAACTCCTATACTCAGGCTGTTGTGGGATCGGGACATACCAGGAGAGTGGGTATGTTTATAGACATGTTTTTGTATTGCAGTGATCTATTTAATGCTGTCAGAAAATTAGATAAATAACTGATGTAAAGACTGATGCTCACAGCACTCTTTCACCAATGTTGTACCTTTGTGCCACTCTGCCTCTTCCCGTATGTTTTGTGGATATTTTGAAACGATCCCCCATTACAATTTTAAACTAATTTGCACGTTTGACAAAACAATATACAGCTACCACGTCAAATGACTCTGAATGTCTAAATCACGGAACTAGATTATTTTTGGTGGCTGACATCCGAGAAACCCGTCCTCTAATGCAGTAGTCAGTGTTTTTTTACCTAATACCCTATGGTGAATGACGCTCGTTATATTGAGGATTTAAAAGGTAATCCCATCAAATCTTTGCCAAAGTATTTGACCGATGACTAAATTCGACGTAAGAATAATTTTTGACTATTTAACAACAAAGTATATCACCCAGAAAAAAAACTTTTGACATAGTTTTCAGTGCGTTTGACGCAATTTAATTGTATTTTGGAGATGGCCCCTCTATGACGTCACAGATCAATGACGTCATATTACTTTTTGATATTAGACGATTGAAGAACCTCTGTGCAATCAATTGACACCAACCATTTTGCCATATGCCTGGTACGAGTGAAGATATAGTCATTTTAATACGTATACTCCCATTTTAAAAGTAGAAAAATGCAATCCAATTGTTCTTGTATTTCCTAATTTTTTTCAGCATACGGCAATACTTTTCACCACCACATCCTTCCTCATCTGAAAGAAGAGAGTCCAAGCTTTCAAATGGTATATAGTTTGCCTCTGTGTACGGGGGTGCATTTTACTCCTAAAATATGTTTTTTTTTGCCAATCGCCGCTCGTCTATATCATCTCGGTTGAATTAGTATTATCTAAATGGAGATTGAAGTCATATAGTCTTGGGCTATGTCTATCACTGAAACTACATGTTCTTTGTTTTAGACGTGTAGTGTTTATGAAGATATAGTGGGTCCTTTCGACACCTCTAGTCTTAACTCTGATTTTCATGAAACGCATAATTTGGACAATTACATGTACATGTACATTTCGTCATGTAGGAAGGGGTACGGTTAGAATGTTTTGAATTGATGCCCAGTTGGTGGGATGAACAATGAATTGAAGAATCGTCGAAAACTGATAAAAACTATACGACAATTGAAATGTGCATGTATGACAGTTTAATATGAACCGTAATATTTGGACAATACCCACTAAATCATTCATGCCAAGTCATATCTATTCCAAAACTATTCCTATACGAAGTAGGCTCTCATTTGCAAATTGTCGGGTAATGAGTGAGTAAGTCGGTCCATCCCAATCCTTTCGTCGGCAAATTAAGGAGAACCGTTGACATTAGAACCTTGATTTTTTGCCTGAAGGTGCACCAGGGGACTGTTACCAGCAAGTTCTGAGCTGACCTACTTTTGATGAAAATTTGACCTACTTAGGTGGCCTTTTACATTACTCTTGGACCCACAAATCATCTTCCTCACCCTACTTCGTAGCTCCTGTGACGTTAGTCACACTACTCATGATGGAAATTATACATTCTGAGATACTTCAACAAGCGTTCAATGTGATTCTGGTCAGCAGATCATTGCAGAAAATTGCTCTAATCGCTCAATCTAATCAACATTCCCGACTATTTTATTACGCGAAAAGAAAATATTCGCTAAAAGAGCATGCATATACCCAAGATGAAGACTTGATGGTCAAATTCGAAATGGCGACCGTATGGGGTCATCTGAAATTCATACTTTTTTACGTTGCACAAATAGTTCAAGGCTTTGCTCGTTGAACAAAATTATCAAAACGAAGGAATCTCTAACCATAGCCTGACATCTTGTACCCATTTTGTATTTTGTACATATTCGTAAGATTAAGATTTGATGGTCAAATTAAAAACGCCGACCATTTGGGGTCATCTGAAAATCATATTTTTTCATGTTGCTCGTGCACATGTAGTTCAAATTTATTAATACAGTGGGATCCCTAAGAGAGAACTTACACCCATCTTTAGTCTATTTGCTTATCCCCAAAATCAAAATAGTATTACCAAATTCAAAATGACAGCCGTGTGAAGTCTGGAAAACCAGCTTTTTTTCATTTTGCTCTATAGATCAAGGCATTTTTCTTTATTTATTCTGCAAATTTATCAAATCGAAGGACCCACGTCATAGTCAAACACTTTGTGTTTGTTTATAATTCATTAGCTCGGTCTCCAGATTAATTGATGGTTAAATTCATGAAGGCGACCATAATGATTCATGTGGAAATTCGTGCTTTTTTCTGCTACATTGTACTCGTATAAGTAAAGGCATTATATTTAGTCAAGGTACACACATTTAAATTCAGCAAAGTTTATCACATGCCAATTTTGATTCTGTTGGCATAATTTTCAGCTGAGAATACAATTAATATATTCGAAATGGTGACCCTGTGGGTTCATCTGGAAATCATTTTGCTTTTATAATTTAAGATATTGTGATTACATGTAGCTGAAAGTAAACATGTCTCAAAGCCAAGCCTATTCACAAAGAAAATTCAGCTGTATATTTTGGGGCCTTCAGGAATTCAAGATGGCGGACATACATGTATGGAGTCATCAGAAATTCGTGGTTGTAAATGTTATTTGTCAAATTCAAAGGGGTTATTTTTAGCTCGAAGCAGACGTTTGCTGGAACAGACCTGTTTCACGCTTTCGATTGTCATCTAAGGTCAATTGTTGAATCTGTGTGCATAATCCTCGACAGACAACATAATCGTTACAGACAAAACGACTAAACTTTGAGGTTATCTGACATTTCAATTTACCATCTGTTTTGTTTCATTCGAAGCAATTATATTACCACAAAATACACACGACAGGCTTCAATCCACCATAACATTTCATATTAGGCATGCACGAATTATCGTTTGCATAAAGTTTTACGTTTTTAGGTTTCTCATCATAATTTGAAGTGCTCATGAATTTAAACCAGACATCTATTGAAATTCAATGTCTTCACACAACTTCTAATTTCTGATACTTATGCATGGTTTAAAATAAATTTCCTCACCTGAGGGGAGAAAGGTTACGCTAGATTTTTATAGATGCCATTTTGAATTTATCTATGAGTATTTGTTCCTAGAAATCCTCAATTATGCCAAATTCAAGGCTTAGTTATTCAAATTTACACACTAATTTCAATCATGAATTTCCATAGGCCCTACCCATATTGAAAATGTATGCTGCGAGTTGTGGGAAATGTGGAATTTTAAGGAATATTGGACGAGATATAGGATATTGGGATCAGAGTTGTATCAATGTTCAAGAATCACAATATACTGTATATTTTTGGAAAATATTGAAGTAAATAAACACAGTGAACATAGTAGTACAGTAAGTTGAATGCGAACATCTACCTCAGAATTGTTGGCCTACAATCGGATTATGATAGAACATAAACCAGGGTATCTGAAAAACATCACATTGGGAATTCCCCGAGCGCTGAGGGGGTTATATTGGGCGGGGAGCGGGCGTTCTTATTCAGTATATTGTTAATGAAAGTCTTCATAAAGAAATAATTTAATGATTTTGGAATGTAATTAAATCTCACGTTAGAATATTGCCTGTGATATCTTTACAGAACACCGGCATCTTTTTCGCCGCCGTTGTTCGGTAGCGTATACGGTTTTCACTGCAGAAATTGTAGACCTGCGTATCATTATAATGTGTCGTGATATTGTGTTAAAGCGGCAGCTGCAGCTCAGTTTTACATCGCCAGATACTTTAATATAGCACCGTCATACATATCGACGTAAACAGCGGTTATCATGTCAGGGACCTAATTGTATTCATTCACCTCTCGATGATTTAGCGATATTCCCTCAGGGCTTAATCTGTCAAAATATCTCGACATTCTCTCGAGCAACAAAACAACCATAGAGAAAACAACCATAGATTCTCTATGGTTAGAACAATGTTTCGATAAATTTGAAAATACACAGCAGTAAAATTTCATTTGCATCGTGTTTGCCCCATGTTTGTCACATCCAAGGTGTTGATCGATAGCAGCGATTCACGCTCACTATACTACTGTGCTGCAAACATGAAACAAACATCCTGTATCATACTAATTCGCCGTTATAATGATATTGGTGATTTTGGATGTGAAAACAGAATAAAGCTTTCGTTTTATTAAAGGGTAGACAATAGAACATCAAAATTGTTTAAAAAGGGGAATGGGATTGTCACCAATATAGGAAGCATTTACGTTTTCATCAGATCAAATTAATTCCCAACGGCTACCAAGATATTACGTTCTTCGACGATGGTATTCGTTGTACAAATATGGATACACAATTATTTTTTTTCCATAATACTCACCATTCCGATTGTTATTGCATTCCATTGGTATTTACTGGTAATTGGATGTAATTTTGAGACTTGATTAACAATATTGTGAGAAATATCGGTACCATAGCAACGGTTTTAACTTAGCTTTCGCCATGTTTCTGAGACTTATTTCGCTTCGAGAGGTTTCCAGTGAATCGCGTAGACCTTTGTCACACCATATTCAAGACTAACAATTGTATAGCCTGCAGAAAATCAGAATACCGCGCATCTCGTTGATTCCACTAGGCTCCGTTATGAATAAATCCAAACCATTATTAGAGCATAAATGACTAAAGTAACAGTGGAGTATACTGACGATTGTCAATTAGATAAGTCCCGTAGGTGCCGAGATCAAACTGTTTGTATTCTGGACACATATAGTCATAGCATTTAAGCAACTACAGTATTAAGACTCAAGATTTTAACATAGAAAAATGTTACTACAATCAAAGTTCATTCACTGGAAACAGTACTATAATCTATACTAGTCCAAGCAAACTGAACAAGACTGCCGTAAAAACATTGTCTTTGCGTATATATTTCATCAATGTGTGTGTCGATTTCTTTAAATTCCATTATCAAGGTATTAAAATTTGAAACGCTGAGTTGTCTTGAGTTATGATCCACGCCCAAGATCTGGTTGTTGATCCTTCAAAGAAAAAACGGTTAGTCGCAAAGTCGTATTCCGTTGCCAGCGTGTCCTGATGTAGGCCAGATGTTGCCCATATTAATTGTACCACCTTACGTTTCAAATAGTTTAGATTCGATGTAGCTCTAGAAATATTCCGCGATAAGGTTAAGGTATTAACATAAGTGCACTCGGTGGTATCACCAAAACGACATCCCTGAATTACAGATTTGCAATTTAGCCTCCAATATGTCTGCAACCATTAATTTAACACCGCGTTTTCCTTTTAATTTTAAGCACATTTTTCTCCGATGGGATTTCCAGTTTACTGTCATAAGGATTGGGCCAAATCAGTCAGCTATTGTTGGGTTTTAGACGTGACGAACCCAAAGTCTTTTGGCTCAAATTCCATTGTGATATTCTCTTCTTTGTCCTTTTGTCCTTTTGTTTTGACCAAGTTGGGAGTATATCTTCAATTAAACGTCTAGTGCGGCAATATGGTGCATGAAATTGGGTTAATTCTGCACTTTGAGGTAAAAGCATGAAACTTGGCACATTTATAATATTCGATCGGTTGATTAAAATTTGCCATGGGCCCACTTGAAATTATTCCAAGATGGCCGCAAAATTCAAGATTGCTGCCATTGTAATGTAGAAATCAGGAGGTCATTTGGAACCCTACATATTTTTATTAATCCAACGGGTACGGAGTTGAAACTCTCTATGATATATCTTGGACTCAAGCGCTAGTGGAAAATCTTCAAAGTTTCAAGATGGCTGCCTTAATGACATCACAGTGACGTCATATTTTAAAAATGCTTTTTGAGATCGATTCTTTATAGATATTTTATTTTTTTTATTTATTTATGTTACTTTCTCTGGAAAGCTGTATAATAAATTAGGAATTATTTGACGTGGATTAAAATAATTCTTGTTAATGCCATTTCTCAGGAACTACTGCATGGATCTTTCTCAAATTTGGTACACAGGTTCCCCTTGGGGCCTAGTTGTGCAAGATACCTTCTCTGGTCCGATTCGTAAATCCAATATGGCCAGAAGGCGGCCATCTTGGATTTCCCCATGAAACCTTGTTATCGCGATTTCTCATGAAGTACTACATGGACCTTTCTCAAATTTGGTACACAGGTTCCTCTTGGGGTCCAGTTGTGCAATATACCTTTTCTGGTCCGATTCGAAAATCCAATATGGCCACAAGGCGGCCATCTTGGATTTCCCCATGAAACCTTGTTATCGCGATTTCTCAGGAAGTACTGCATGGATCTTTCTCAAATTTGGTACACTGGTTCCCCATGGAGTCTAGTTGTGCAAGATACCTTTTTCGGTCCGATACAAAAACCCAATATGGCCACCAGGCAGCCATCTTGGATTTCCCCATGAACCTTTGTTATCGTGATTTCTCACGAAGTACTGCATGGATATTTCTCCAATTTGGTACAGAGGTTCCCCTTGTGGTCCAGTTGCGCAAGATACCTTTTTTGGTCCGATTCGAAAATCCAATATGGCCACCGGGCGGCCATTTAGAATTTCCCCATGACATTTTGTTATCGTGAATTCTCAGGAACTACTGCATGGATCTTTGTCAAATTTGGTACACAGGTTCTCCTTGTGGTCTACTTGTGCAAGATACCTTTCCTGGTCCGATTCCAAAATCCAATATGGCCACCAGGGGGGCCATCTTGGATTTCCCCATGAAACTTTGTTATTGCGACTTCTCAGGAACTACCGCATGGATCTTTCTCAATTTGGTACACTGGTTCCCCTTGGTGTCTAGTTGTGCAAGATACCTTTTCTGGTCCGATTCGAAAATCCACTATGGCCACCAGGCGGCCATCTTGGATTTCCCCATGAAACTTTACCGTGATTTCTCCAGAAGTACTGCGTGAATCTTTCTCAAATTTGGTACACAGTATCCCCTTTGGGTCTAGTTGTGCTAGATACCATTTTCGGTCCGATTCGAAAATGTAATATGCCCACCAGGTGGCCATTATGGATTTCCCCATGAAATTTTGTTATCGTGATTTCTCAGGAAGTACTGCATGGATATTTCTCCAATTTGGTACACAGGTTCCCCTTGTGGTCCAGTTGCGCAAGATACCTTTTTTGGTCCGATTCGAAAATCCAATATGGCAACCAGGTGGCCAACTTGAATTTCCCCTTGAAACATTGTTATCGTGAATTCTCAGGAAATACTTCATGGATCTTTCTGAAATTTGGTACACAGGTCCCACATGGGGCCTAGTTGTGCAAGATAACTTGTTTGGCTAGGCTTCAAATTAATACGGTATTTCAGAGTTGTGACGTTGCATCACAAGAGTAGGACCATTTTCGGTCCGATTCGAAAATGTAATATGCCCACCAGGTGGCCATTATGGATTTCCCCATGAAATTTTGTTATCGTGATTTCTCAGGAAGTACTGCATGGATATTTCTCCAATTTGGTACACAGGTTCCCCTTGTGGTCCAGTTGCGCAAGATACCTTTTTTGGTCCGATTCGAAAATCCAATATGGCCACCAGGTGGCCAACTTGAATTTCCCCTTGAAACATTGTTATCGTGAATTCTCAGGAAATACTTCATGGATCTTTCTGAAATTTGGTACGCAGGTCCCACATGGGGCCTAGTTGTGCAAGATAACTTGTTTGGCTAGGCTTCAAATTAATACGGTATTTCAGAGTTGTGACGTTGCATCACAAGAGTAGGCGAATCAAACGATGGGGCATGTTCTATATATTGACTATAGAAAATATCCATACCTTCACCTTCTATATCAAGGAGTTCAAATGATTCAGAATTAAAATGTATTTCTTCAAATTTTAAATCAGTTTACTTTAGTCCATGCCATTGCAAGTGAACTGCCCCACCGCTTCGTCTGCCGACGGGTCGGCTACACGAAGGGACGTCACTCTTGTGATACAACGTCATAACTCGACCACTGTAGACTACTGCGTGTTTCGATCCAACGGAGATAATCAGGATTCCGACACTTTCAAAGTTTCAACATTACTGCACAGACCGGATCCCCTCAGTATTAAGTTTTGTACCATCTTACTATTTTCGAGCATGGTATCTTAAAAGAGATAACTCAAACTAGCTCAGTAAACAGAACAGAAATAGCATTCGTTCCTCACTATAAAATCTTAAGTATGTTTCATAGCTCATGCGAAAGTGTCAAAGAGATTTGTCTTCGCTTCCAGCACCCAATGATGACACGTGCGAAAAAAATACTACAAAACGAAGATGAAGGATCCTCTGGACATTCACTTTCAGACTAACTTTGCTCATTTCACTTGTACTATAACAACCGACATCAAGTGCAGTTTCTAGAAATCTTGAAACTCCTGAAACTTAAAAAGATAATATCTTCCAGTGTCCCTTTTTCGATCTTTTTCGTTCAAATTCGAAATTATGCAAACAAAATTACAAATCATTCATTTGTTCTTAGTAACAATGGACAAAAAGATCCTCTTGTCATTAGCTTACAATTATCGGACAATGATGGGCGCCAAGATCCTTCAGGATCTCTCGTTCACACCCTTATGACCTCCATTTTGAATTTACTCATGATCTTCTGCTTGTTCAATGGGTATTGTCGTCAAGTTCGTCTGTCCGTTGCCGCCAAAAATTCAGAACCGTGCTAGGTCCACGGGCTATATTTTGAAAAAGCATTTATTCATCTAGGTATAGGTCAGACGCATATCGAAAATGAGTCGCTTTCGCCCAAATTTCACAGAGTTATGCCCCTTTTCGGATGTGATAATATCTGATTTCGTAATTTCAATAGGCATATGATCTTTAACTAGATGAATCAGTTTCCAACATTTGGCACTCTATATACCTAACCCGGTTCTGCAGATATTGCTCTAGTAAACTGACGGACGTACATGACGACGGCAATACATCTAGGCCATAATTGCCCGAAGGTAAAAAATTGACAACTGACACTTTACACCCTATGATATTGGGGGTCATTTTGAGCCTATTTGCATACCCATCCAAACAGAAGACCTTGACTAGATTCACAATGGAGGTTATAAGGGTATGACTAAAAAGTTGTGTTTTAGAGGTTTTTCTTAAATTATTTGCTTTTTGCGCATGAAAGCCCTCACAGTTATTTTAATTAATATCAAATAATTATTTCCTAATTTATTATGTAGTTTTTTCCGGAGAAAATAACATAAATAGAAAATTTCAAAAATCTGACTGAAAATCGACCTCAAAAAAGCATGGTGATGGTGGGCTGTTCAAATCACTTTTCGTCCGTGGTCCATCGTCCGTCCGTCCGTCGTCAGTCCGTCCGTAAACAATTCTTGTTATCGCGATTTCCCAGGAACTACTGCATGGATCTTTCTCAAATTTGGTACACAGGTTCCCTTTAGGGTTTAATTGAGCAAGATACCTTTTCTGGTCCGATTCGAAAATCCAGGCAGCCATCTTGGATTTCCCCATGGAACTTTGTTATCGTCATTTCTCAGGAAGTCCTGTATGGATCTATATCAAATTTGGTACACAGGTTCCCCTTGGGTTCTAGTTGTGCAAGATACCTTTTTCGGTCCGATTCGAAAATCCAATATGGCCACCAGGCGGCCATCTTGGATTTTCCCATGAAACCTTGTTATCATGATTTCTCAGGAAGTACTAGCTGCATGGATCTTTCTTAAATTTGGTACACAGGTTCCCCTTGTGGTCTAGTTGTGCACGATTCCTTTTTTGGTCCGATTCGAAAGTCCACAAGGCGGCCATCTTGGATTTCCCCATGAAACTTTGTTATCGCGATTTCTCCGGAACTACTGCATGGATCTTTCTCTAAGTTGGTACACAGGTTCCCCTTGGGGTCTAGTTGTGCAAGATACCTTTCCTGGTCCGATTCGAAAATCCAGGCAGCCATCTTGGATTTCCCCATGGAACTTTGTTATCGTCATTTCTCAGGAAGTCCTGTATGGATCTATATCAAATTTGGTACACAGGTTCCCCTTGGGTTCTAGTTGTGCAAGATACCTTTTACGGTCCGATTCGAAAATCCAATATGGCCACCAGGCGGCCATCTTGGATTTTCCCATGAAACCTTGTTATCATGATTTCTCAGGAAGTACTAGCTGCATGGATCTTTCTTAAATTTGGTACACAGGTTTCCCTTGTGGTCTAGTTGTGCACGATTCCTTTTTTGGTCCGATTCGAAAGTCCAATATGGCCACCAGGCGGCCATTTTGAATTCCCCCTTGAAATATTGTTATCGTGAATTCTCAGGAACTACCGCATGGATCTTTGTCAAATTTGGTACACAGGTTCCCCTTGTGGCCTAGTTGTGCTTGATATCTTTTCTGGTCCAATTCCAAAATCCAATATGGTCACCAGGTGGCCATCTTAGATTTCCCCATGAAACTTTGTTATTGCAATTTCTCAGGAACTACTGCATGGATCTTTCTCAAATTTGATACACCGGTTCCCCTTGGGGTCTAGTTGTGCAAGATATCTTTTTCGGTCCGATTCGAAAATCCAGTATGGTCACCAGGCGACCATCTTGGATTTCCCTATTAAACTTTGTTATCTTGATTTCTCAGGAAGTACTGCATGAATCTTTCTCAAATTTGGAACACAGGTTCCTTTGTGGTCCAGGTGAGCAAGATACCTTTTTCGGTCAGATTCAAATATCCAATATGACCGCCTGGTGGCCATCTTGAATTTTCCCTTGAAACATTGTTATCGTGAATTCTCAGGAACTACTTCATGAATCTTTCTGAAATTTGGTACACAGGTCCCACATGGGGCCTAGTTGTGCAAGATGCGTTTTTGGTCCGATTCGAAACTCCAAGTTACGCTTCAAATTAATACGGCATTCCCGAGTTGTGAAGTTGCATAACAAGAGTCGGCGGATCAAACAGTGGGGCATATTCTATGTATTGACTATAGAGAATATGCACATCTTCACCTTCTATCTCAAGGAGTTCAAATGATTCCGAATTAAAATGTATCTGGTCATATTTTAAATCAGTTTACTTTAGTCCATGCCGTTGCAAGTGAACTGCCCCACCGTTTTGTCTGCCGACGGGTCGGCAACACGAAGGGACGTCACTCTTGTGACACAACGTCACATCTAGACAACTATAGATTTCTGTGTGTTTTGATTCAAGGAAGATAATCAGGATTCAGACACTTTTAAGGTTTCAACATTACTACACGGACCGGATCCCTTCAGTATTAAGTTTTGTACCATCTTACTATTTCGCGCATGGTATCTGAAAAGAGATATTTCAAACTAGCCCAGTAAACAGAACAGAAGTAGCATTCGTTCCTAATTATAAAATCTTAAGTATGTTTCATAGCTCATGCCAAAGTGTCAAAGAGATTTGTCTTCGCTTCCAGTACCCAATGATGGCACGTGCAAAAACAAACAAAAAATACTACAAAAGGAAGACGAAGGATCCTCCGGACATTCACCTTCAGACTAACTTTACTACTATAACAACCGACATCAAGTGCAGTTTCTAGAAATCTTGAATCTCCTGGAACTTAGAAAGGTAATATCTTGCGGTTTTCTAGTAACTCTTTTTCGATCTATTTCGCTCAAATTCGAAATTCTGCAAACAAAATTACAAATCAATCCTTTGTTCTTAGTAACAATGGACAAAAAGATCCTCTTGTCATTAGCTTATAATTATCGGACAATGGTGGGCGTCAAGATCCTTCAGGATCTCTCGTTATAACATGACGTCATTGTGACGTCATTTAGGCAGCCACCTTGGAACTTATTACATTTTCCTATAACGCTTGAGTCCAAGATATGTCATAGAAAGTTTCAGTTCCGTGGCCTTATGTGTAAGAAGAAAATTTAGGGGTCCTAAATGACCTCCTGATCTCAACATTACAATGGCGTCCATCTTGAATTTGGCGGCCATATTTGAATCATTTCAATTGGGCCTATATCCAATTTTAATCAACCGACCGAGTACTATAAATGTGCCAAGTTTCATGCTTTCACCTCAAAGTGCAGAATATGTTCACCATATTGCCGCACTAGTCAGCTTCCCATCAATAAAGAAGTTGTTATCCATGAAATTGCCTGGTGTGTATTACTGCCAAGATCACAATCCCGCTGGTAATTTACAATAAATTATAACCATACAAATTAATAACCACATCAATAACCGTATATAAAATGTATCACCTGGCCTGTCTCTCCTGTATACTTTGTTATATTTAGATACAGCGCCGTTACTCACTTTGTTGTGCGTCAGGAAACAATCATGAACAAATTCTCCCTGCGGTTTTCACAATACTAGTAATTGGATACGGGCACGATAATTTGGTCTCAAATCACCGTTGAGAAAAGTTATTTTTCATGATAATAATGAATGCTACATGTAAAGGGAAATATATCCCGAAAGCTATCATATTCATTGCATTCCTTTCTAAATACCTTACCAGCATTGCAAATAGTTAACTTTTCTGGTTTAATCGATGCTTTGGAATATCTTCTCTCCCAATCTGAAGCTGATAACTAATTTTTCATAGCTTATACAAATCAATACGATGTTGTCCATTCAGAATAGATCAGCAAAGTTCAAATAGAAAAAAAAAGTGCTTGAAGGTTTTATATGTTCTGGGTGTGCTATTATAAGATACGTTGTGACGGCTGGTCAACAATTGTCCAGTCTATCAAGTACAGTTGAGAAATTCCAGGTAGCTTTGAATACTAGCTATACTAACAGATACGTAAACTGCGTTTCTGTTACTTGATGCACAGCAAGAGGTTCATTTTACGTTTCAGCATCTTACAAGTATAACAAATAAGTTCATTTCTTCAACATTAGCGATGTGCGCAACGTCTGGATCAGACTAATGCGGAGAGAGTTTAATTGCCTTCGTTAAATTTCAAACAAGCCAAATACAAAATTGATTCTAAACATGAAACGCTGCGCTGCAAGAACGAAGAAAATACATAATTGGCCAGCTAGAATCATTATTGTATGTGACCCGTAAATTGTTCCAGCATATGCCTGAGTGGAAGATGACCACAGCTGGCAACAATATACACGAGAACAGTTTGCAGAGAACATATATTTCTTAAAGAAAAAGAAAATACTTCGAAACATACTGAAAATGACCTATCTTTCATATATCTTTCATACATCATCCATATATTTTCATATAAAAAATATCCATATCGAAAGCTCGCTAATACGTGCCGCTGTTGCTTAATTTTAACCAATCAGAATATTCCGAAATAAACAGTGCGTGCCTCTGCTTGACGCGTCACCTGGGCCTTCACTCGATTTCACCACGTGTAAATGTATATAAAATAACTGCCAGTTCCAGTTATAACTAGTATTTGCCGTATATTCCTATAATTTGAAAGGTATTGTCAGTTGTTCCACAATGAGGCACGTGAATGTTCAGATGTATGGGAAGAATATCGACTTCTGTGAAATTAAAGTTTAGTCCCACTAGATTAACGAAATTGTGTGGAAATATATTATTGCCTTTATTCAGAGTATTTTGAGTATTTATTTCCTCAAAATAATTCCCATTGACTGACCAGATATTGCTCTTTAAAACTAATAAACGTGCTTTGACGATGTCATGCGCTGGACGAGAGATAATTCGATACACAAATAATACAATCTCTTCTTTTCTATCAGACCTACGATTCGGAATTTTATTGCATTCCAATGGACCCCAACAAACAAAATTGTTTGAAGAGATACGTCACTGTCGCTTTTGTTCGGAGCATTTTAGCATTAACGTTCCCATTTCATCAAAATAATTAAGGTATATTGCACTTCAAAGACTATTGGATTCTGTGTCGATCCCACAAGGTTAGCTCGAGATAATCAGGTGCACAAATACTGCAATATCTTCTTTCTATTTCGGTTTTTATTGCATTCCATTGATATTGTATTCACTGGAAATTTGTTGTCACTGTTGGGCACTGGGTTACCAATAGGTTAAGTATGGTCACCGTAGCTAACAGTATCCAAGCGGTGTATTTCAGAGACCTCATATAGTTATGGAGATGTCTAGTTAATATTAGTTATGGAGATTTCTAGATAATATTAACCGTTTAGACCCTTGTCGCTACATAATCGGAACTGAAAATATCATAGCCTCTGTAATTTCCAGAGTACAAGCCTTGGTACCCTATTGTTATTTCCAGAAGTAATGTGGAGCTCCTGCAGTTTCACATAAAACCGTAGCTGGTCCTATGGAGAACGTTAATATATGCCAATTAATCTATGTGGGACAAACGTTAACGTAATATTGAATTCGAATGACTGGATTGACTTGATATGAATAAAACATAACCTGCTACTGGTAAAATTATGGACTACGGTAATTGCTTTCACGAGCACTGAATATTGTCTCAAATAATCTCGTAATGAATATGAAACATGAGAGGTGGGAGAGAGATGTGAATAGGACTGGCGTTGTTCTGCATTTAGATGTTTGATCAAATATGGAAACTGCAGTCAACTTGGGTATGTATCCTGGCAAATAAATCAAGAGATTGGTATGCGTTGCAGGAAGTAACTAGTGCATTGCCCTCGAAGACATCTACAGGGCCAGGATCGATTCTTGTGGAGTTGTACATGTTCATGTGGACACCCTACCTTGAATGACCACACGACTCCCAGTACTGGATTAGGCGGAGTTAGATAAAGATCGAAGAACAGATGATGTAATAGCTCTGTCAACACATCTGATCGAAATTGAGGAGTTATATCACCCATGAAACGGCTCATAGTAAATTGGGAAAATTGGGGGAGTGCAAGTTCTGATTCAGAGCACCAGTCCATAATGCCCGAATTTGAACAAGCGCTTATTCCTCGCCGTGTTAACATCTAGTTCAAAATTGCTGAGGGTGAACCCCGGTTCCAAGGTCCATCAACTGAATGTCACATTTGCGATAAATATCAGTGGGAAAAGGAACAGGTTATCCATCAGGTGATTCGATATATGTGAAACTTTGCTTCCTTGGACACTGAAATAGATACTGAGTATGCTTGCCATGGCGTTGGTCTTCTTAGCTGTAAGAAGCAAATGAAAAACTCCAAATTGCAGCAAATTGAAAAACTCCAAAATCGATTCTCCAATGCGGGATCTAAAATGGTTAAACTGCATTTGCTTCTTATCGAATTGATTTACAAAATATTTCCAGGTTGTTTATAATTGGAATCAATATATATAAAGGCCTACATGTCACCATATCCAAGGACAATTACCTATAATTCTGCCCATCCCTAGAAACGGGTCGATGATTTCCATTATGCTTATACTGATAATTACCACCCATGTTCAGACTAACTTCGTAACATGTCTTCTTTCTCCTGACAACCTCGCATACTTGGATGGAAATATTGTAACGCCCTGCTGACACATGTATATTAGTACATAGTTTTTTCTTCACAATAGGTGTATGAAGAGCATCTTCTTGCATTGCATGGGCAATGTGTAGGCATACCTGTATTAGTCGGCATATGAAAACAAACCGAGTGGCATTTCGATCAGATGTGTTGGCAAAGCTATTACATCATCTGACTTCAAGCATCACAGTATACACTTGCTGATGCTGATTTATAACACAGGCAGTAACAATGAGTATCAGAAAAATGACGTTATCTGCATAAAAGTGGCGAGAATGAGGGGGAGAGACTGAGGGTCATATTGTTAGTATTTTGCTCTCAACTTTAGTGTCAGTAATCCAGGGAACTGTTATTCATTTATCCCTCGGATGCATTTGATGCATGATGTTGCTATAATACGCCACAATGGGGTTCACCAGCTCGAACTGACGCCAGGTGGCTACGTGTACCAAGAGGTAAATGACGCATGCGCATGTCGTTTTTCTTGACGTCACAAAGGCAACGTCATAATGTAACGACGTTATAATTCGTCGTTTTATGACGTCACGTCTTCTTTACCTGTTGAAGCACTAGCGCCACCTAGTGTGGCTGGCGATCCCCATTGTACATTCTTTTCCCACGTAAGCACAGGACCACAGTCCCTTGAAAAAATATGAGTAAAGATTAGTAATTCTGCCGAGTCTTTTTCATTCTATCTCAAAATTGTTATCAACCACAAAGTATATGAGCTTATTAAATCGCGACGTATTCTTCGATCAAAATAAGAAAAGTTTGCAATACCTTGAACAAAAAATACTTAGCAAATTGACTGAAATCTGCATTCCGTTTAAAAAAACGTCACTGAGGAGAGTTGTATGTGGACTCACCAGCTGCATCGATTGTGTGACGTCATGCTAAGCCATTACCCTACCCAATTATGAATAGTTTAATAAATTTCTGGATTGATGTGAGTATGAGGTATGATGATAAAACCCTTATCCTTTCATAAATTAGCTAAAATTTGATGTTTACTGATCTCGGTTTATATGTTATGTTTTATAAGTAAACCAAATGTAAAGAGTTTGGACATTTTTTACTCATCTGCCAACATTTCATTACGCACAGGATTAAGAGGATATCCGCTTAGCACACACACAAATACATTATCAGTGCCAAATATTGGAGATATTTTTTGGTAGTATCATCACTACGATGGATACTTCATTTGTTGCCCGTGGGTAAAAAGAAACAGGACTAACCATCAAAAATATGTTTCCATGTGTACACCGCGAAATAAAAGAAAATGAACTCTGTTGCCCAGGGTTACTAGAGCGACCCAAGGTGTCCACTAACAGGACTAACCATAAAAAAATGTTTCTAGGGATGCACAGCGAAAAAAAAAAAGTCAGACTATATGCATAAAAATGGAACTTATGTACGAGGATGACAAGAACATAAATCCAGCGAGAACATCGACAACATAGTTTCCTCAAGATCAAAGATGACCATATCTGTAGGGACCAAGATTCTTCATGCTCGAAGCGCTTCTCATCGGGAGATATACAACCAAGCGGAAATAGTTCCAAGCCAACAGAAGTAATTCCCGTATATACCCACGTTAATTGAGAATGATTGGATTTTACAGGAAACCATAAACCAGTACTGTAAGAATAATATCAGGAGTCGTGAAGCCAGGAACAGCAATTCCCCTGTAATTTTACAATACATTCTAACCATACGGATCACTGAACACACCAATTACCAACACTGAGCACCTATATTAGTTAACCTTTAGCGACCAGCCACGTACCAGTATCACATTAGTAATATTCAGTTGCAGAAAAATCAAACCCGTGACTGTGTTCGAGCATACTATCGTTAACGTAGTTACTTAAGGTATTCGAAATAATTCGATCCCTGCACGATCACAGCCAGAGAAATTTACCTGAAATAACGCGTTGATAAACATTGTAATCACATGTACAATCATGTGGAGATATGTCTCAAGCACTTCCACTCAAACTTTCCCAAATTTGGCGATACCTATCGCATGCTGATAGCAAAATATGAGCGTAGCGTGCAAGATCTATGGCGTTACGTTTCGTAACTTGTGTCTAATTCCGTTTAACCCGGGGCTAGGGGCCGTATGAACCCATGTACTTCAAGATCCTCATGGTACTCATATGAACAGTCACAATCAAAGCGTGACTGAGATACATCATTCTTTAGATGACGACTTTAACGAATATTATGGATTAAGAATACTGATCAGCGATACGGATTTGATATTTTTGGAACATCATGATGTCTTGCCGGCATCATTGAAAACTGTTGACCGCTTCGCTCTTGCAGGAAATTAGCCTATGTTTATGTATACTATGATTGTCTTTTTTAATTTGGTGCTAATACTGTTATATGGAATATGGAAATGGTCTTTGAATTATGGACGCGGATATTCTTTAATGGACAACGGCTGAATTATGAATGACGGATCAGACGCTTATTATCAGAACTTATTATATTCATTTCATCATCTTAACGAGGTTCCGGACAATTCTGAAGATAAAACATATTAAATATATTCGACAAGAGGTACCATAGACCTTCAAAGTTCCAAAATGAAGGATAAAAATATGAAGTTAAAATGTCATGTCATTCAAATTTGTCACAATATTTTTCTAGAACATAAATACAAAATAATAGGTGATCAAAAAAGCAGGATTTTCTTCAATACAGGAGAACGTCAATAACATGGCGAACCATGGTCAAATGGTAAAATTACCCCGATTTCGTCTAGTCAGCCTGTGTTTCTTGGTTTAAATCTGAATTGCTATGAAATTTGGTGAACACATTATCCAATTTCATGTTAATATTAACCATTGATGGCTATATTAACCCTATCTGGCCTGGGGGCCATTATGGCCCCCCTACAAAACTTTCTGGGCTATCTCCGGAACGACGAAAAATGAAGTACTGAAACTCCGGGACTTTATGGTTTATCATATTGGAGTCATTTTGATCCCATTTTCATAACCTCCTGAGCATAGGATCATGGGTAAATTCAAGATGGCGGCCACGTGGGGTACCAGAAAAGTGATGTTTTTGTCACATTTTTTCAAAATTTCGGCTTTTCCGCGATGAAAAGTGGGCAAAAACTATTTTATTTCACATCACATTAATATTTACTAAATTATCATGCAGTTTTTGCGGAGAAATTGCATAAATAAAAAATTCGGAAAATCGGACCGATAAATCAACCAAAAATGCCGTTTTTGAAACTGACGTCACTGTGACGTCATCAAAGCGGCCATCCTGGATTTTTTTACATTTTCTGGTAGAGCTCGACCCAAGGGTATAGTGTGGTAAGTTTCAGCTTCCTAGCTCAAGGGATAAGAAAAATAATTAGGGAGGCCATTTCGGCCCCCCCCAGGCCTGGACAGGTCCCAAAAAGCTCAGGGCAGATAGGGTTAATGTTAATAGTTACACGAAACCTCATTCTTTTGTTACTATAATGCCTTTGTAACTATAATGCCACCACTCTGGAGGAGGGATGAAAGAGCTGCTTTTGAAACTCTAGGATGAGTGAATAATTTGGTCCATGAAGTTGTAATTTTCTCTTATCATACCTTGAGGCAAATTGTACCAAGTCGAATCGAAATTCGCTGTGAAAACAATGTATTTTTCCCCTTTAAATTGCATTGTATCCAATAGCTCATCGTGTTTTTTTGGTAAGCGGCTAAACTCAGCAAGAGCTACGCGATATTGGGGACGAAATTTGACTCCAGCGATTCGCACTCGCTTGATAATTGGATTGAAATTTCAATCTAAGCAAGCGGTTGCACATGTTTTCAAGGCGGAATGGGTAGAACAACAATAAAATGATTCCGCTTTGGATTCAAACGTCAATATATCAAACTAAAAAAATCAATATATCAGACTAAAACATCAATATATCAAACTAAAAAATCAATTTAAAAGAGTCAAATTCCAATGAGATAGATCGATGTTCAGTCGGAATGAATTGGTCTTCTGACTGCATATACATTCCATTTGCTAAATATTTGCATGGAAATTAATTTGACTGCTTTTGCCAATTTTGTGCATTTTGGTGCACCAGATTTCAATTTTGGGAATTACAGTTTTATAGCTCTTGCAATTATACATGTCACACCTTTATAGTGCTCAATTAGCAGTTAATTTCAAAATTTCATTTCCCTTCAAAACCTATTACGCACGTGTACATAATATCAAAAGATCCACTGTTAAAATATCTCTTTCTGAAGTAAATATTTGAATATAACTGCTAAGTGGGCAACATGACGGCTCCATTTTTCTTCTTCATAGATGTGTTTGAAGATATCAGTTTCGGAAATTGCGATCTGGAGCTCCAAAAGTTGAAAAAATTGACAAAAGTTTTTAAGTTGTTTTCTATAGTAATATTTTGCAATACAGTCATATATTTTTCAAAACTGTTATTAAATCTATTACAGTAACCACAATATTGATCTCATGACATTTCCGCCAATACTTTGGACGTAAGGTCCGGAAAAACAAACAAAGACGGCTACTAAACTTATAGTAAGAAAATAACTATCATCTTCGCTAGCCATTTAGAAGTCGGCATTTTATGGATAATTGATGGATTCCTTCTTCTTCTTTAATGATCAGGAGCTGACCATTTCCATGTAAAACACTTCCAACGTTTATAAAGCTAACGAAGGAAGAACAAATATAAATAAACTACACTCTCATTTATTTTGAAGGATATCGGGTCATGTTAATTTATTCCAGCAGTTCACGTCAATCATAATTATGTGTGTTCACTCGTAGTACTTGGTGATCATTAGCAATATTTACTTCAAAGCATCTGTTGTTACTGAATGCACCAGCACGTTTCTTCCGTCGAGCCTGTGACAGAATTTTCCATCTTGCGGCACCATCTTTTGAATGTTCTTCAACGTTCAAAGTAGACGACCAATTAAACTGGACTGGCATTAGCCTGGCCTAGACCGCAAATCCGTCTGTTGCATATAGATACAGTCATCGTCAAAAGCGTTTGCTACATTGAGCAAAATTGAAACGTTGTCGGATAAAATTTTTCTTACGAATTGGATTGATTCTTTCAAGTTTTCTCGTTCATGCCTGAATTTACGAAAGATTCATTTTGTTGAGCTTTGATCCGTTACCTAGCTACAAAAAAAACTCTTACAGTGTGTCTACACAATAACCTATCATTAATCTAGGCAACATTACTGTTACTCAACCGCACGTTTCACTTAAATAAGTAACAATTTGTAACTTTCAAATTTCACAACTGATTCATTTTGGTTATTGTCCACTCGTGTTTGAGTTGCGTTCTGTTTGGAACGTCAGTGATCGAAGTAAAACGAAATGATGTGTTACAATATGATGTGGATACAATATGTATACATCTCTTATATAGGATGTGTATCCACATTTCAGAAAATCATATCTGTTTATGCTTAAAAAATGTAGATGCACATCCTTTATAGAGATGTATCCACAAAAAAACACCACTTTAGCAAAGAACAAATCTGAGCGTATCACCAGCCGCTGTATGAAATTACTGGCTGTGTCTCACATCTCCCGTGTCTCTCTCACTTTCGATGCCATCGATGGTGACGCTGGACTGGTATGCTGTATTACTTTACCTGAATTGTATGTTTTTTTGTGGCAGCTTGTAAGAAAAAGTAATACGAATGAGAACCAAAATCAGCCTGATGAATAGAAATGGGAACGAACAAAATTCTTCAGATGCCAGAAAAGACAGCAACAGGATATGATTCCTTACTATTCCTGCATGTCATCGACTAATCAGTTTGACAAGCCAGAATGGAATGAAAATAATGAGCGAGCAATTGTGCTAGCACACTACAAGTGTTACAATGCAGATCGTTTGCGGATCAAAGCTCAACATAATAAAAAAACATTCGTATATCCAGAAATTTACGGGAAAATATTCATAGAATCAATCCAATCAGCCAAATATATCTTTATTCGTCGAAGTTTGAAATTCTTCACGATGTTGTAACAACCAACCAGTGAATTTAAAAATAGAGCAATTGGCTCTATTATTAACGCCATCATTGGAGCAATACCACTAGCTTCTTCACATAAGATAGTTTAAATCTTTAACAGAGGTGCATGATTTTACTAGGCAATGTATTCATGAGATAAGTAAACAGTCGGAAAAACTGACGACGTCTGGTGACTAAAAAATAACCGTATGACTCCACAGGAAAGCCTCTCCCGGCATCTCACATTCAAACTAAAATACGGAAGATTCTAAAACTTAGCCTTAATATCTCCGCCGGGATTGTACAGCAGCTGTCCACGTTGAGCCTGTTAAGTAACCACACGGCCCCTAATTGATTGTCGAAGCAAGCAAGGAGAACATTGAATGTAACATACTGTAAACCAAAAATGCAATGTCCCCGAAGACTATCGAGTCGGAAGGATGTCGTTGTGATATCTCAAGACAAGACTTTGGGGACGTTATTTACTCATGGTACGTCGGAGGTAAATATGCCACACTTCAAAGTGAAGCATTCAATGCACTGCTATAGCATATGGACAGTTTGCAGGTGACCAGAGTGTTAAATTCATCCGAGGTATATAAGATCATTATAACGATTCTGTTTCCGGCATCCCAACACCTTTTAGTACACCAGCATCCGATACGTTGCTCCTGTAGATAAGCTAGACGACGAAAAATGAATCTGATGGAATTGAAAAACGACACATCAACTCATTTTGACAAATTGAAGTTGATCTCTCACGAGCCATGATGATATTTGAATCGACGGGAGGAGGGGTCCATATTTAATCTAACGATCACGTAATCCATGTATGAGGACAGCTGAGACTTTTTCAATTCAATCTCAATTGTATAGATTCTTACGCTTTAATCATTGAAAGATTTCCGCAGCTCCGCATGGTGGGTCTTTTCGGATTGCTGAAAAGGAGATCAATCGATAGCGTAGAAGACCCGTTTGAGTATTGTTCCTATTAAGACCATGCGCTTAAGCACAAGAATGCCAGACACCAAGACCCGATCTTTAAAGTTAACGTCTCTAGGAAACATCGTTCTGATCAATACGTAAATAGAGAGAACCCTCAGTGACTCAATGGAAGGAGGATGATAGTGCAGTCTTTGAAGTCCCATTGTAAGCAGATGCAATGACTGCTGGTTCCCGTTGAGTTGTACATTCGGTCATTCCGTTATGGCTTGACCAAGTATCGAGTTGTATTAAGAAATCAAATTCCTAATCCACATGAACTTGCCCGCGAATCCTCATTCATATATTATCTTATCTTTTATCTATTTGTACGTTGGACAGAACAGATAGAGCCTAATAACAGTTACTGCATTAACCCTACCAGCCATGGGTGTTTCGGGTGGTACCAGGAATTGGACGGGAGGAGAGAGTATTACAACACCCCTCCCTACCCTGAATACTTTTGTTATCATTTGGGTTAGAGGGCGGAATCTCCTCACAATAAATTTCGGGGTTAATCTTTGCCGTATAATAAAAAAAACGGCCAAGATAGTGTCACAGTGACATCATATTCTAAAATTGCATTTTGGTATATTTTTCGGTCAGATTTTTCGACCTTGTATTTGTTTTTACTTGCAATGGCGGCCGGATTGTTGAGTCAATCCAGGTTCCAATTACAACACATATAAGGGAAGTGGGAAGACCCAGCTGTGACCCATTATATAACGAAAATGGTTGAATCACTACAAAGCCTTCACGATTATATTCAGAGCAAATCCAAGTGGACCATTGTAGTAATATATCTCACAGCAGTCACAGAAAAATTGCAATATCTCACAAATTTCACGCAATGGAGATTTGAAACTATGTATATATATATATATGTAATGAGGGTCTTCTGACTGCATATATCGCTACATTTGCTAAATATTTGCATGGATATTAATTGCTTTTGCCAATTTTGTACATTTTGGTGCACCAGATTTCAATTTTGGGAATTACAGTCTTATAGCTCTTGCAATTATACATATCACGCCATTATAGCGCTCAATTGACAGTTATTTTCAAAATTTCATTTTCCTTCAAAACCACATGTACATAATATGAAAAAAATCACTGTTAAAAAATCTCTTTCTGAAATAACTATTTGAATATAACTGCTAAGTGGGCAACATGACGGCTCCCTTTTGCTTCTTCATAGATGTGTTTGAAGATATTAGTTTCGGAAATTGGGATCTGGAGCTCCAAAAGTTGAAAAAATTGACAAAAGTTTTTAAATTGTTTTCTATAGTAATATTTCGCAGTACAGTCATATATTTTCCAAAACTGTTATTAAATCTATCACACTAACCACAATATTGATCTCATGACATTTCCGCCAATACTTCGGACGTAAGGTGCGGACAAACAAACAAAGACGGCTATTAAACTTATAGTAAGAAAATAACTATCATCTTTGCTAGCCATTTAGAAGTCGGCATTTTATAGATAATTGATGGATTCCTTCGTCTTCTTTAATGATCGGGAGCTGACCATTTCAATGTAAAACACTTCCAACATTTACAAAGCTAACGAAGGAATGAAAAATATAAATAATCTACACTCATTTATTTTGAAGGATATCGGGTCATGTTCATTAATTCCAGCAGTTCACGTCAATCATAATTATGTGTGTTCACTCGTAGTACTTGGTGATCATTAGCAATATTTACTTCAAAGCATCTGTTGTTACTGAATGCACCAGCACGTTTCTTCCGTCGAGCATGTGACAGATTTTTCCATCTCGCGGCATCATCTGTTGAATCTTCTTCAACGTTCAAAGAAGGCAACCAATTAAACTGGACTGACATTAGCCTGGCCTAAACCGCAAATCTGTCGGTTGCATATTAATACAGTCATCGTCAAAAGCGTTTGCTACATCGAGCAAAATTGAAACTTTGTCGGATAAAAATATTTCTGACGAATTGGATTGATTCTTTCAAGCTTTCTCGTTCACGCCTGAATTTAGGAAAGATTTATTTTGTTGAGCTTAGATCCGTTACCTAGCTACAAAAACGAGAGATCCTGAAGGATCTTGGCGCCCACCATTGTCCGATAATTCTAAGCTAATAACAAGAGGTTCTTTTTGTCTATTTTTACTAAGAACGAACGAATGATTTGTAATTTTGTTTACAGAATTTCGAATCTGAGCGAAAAAGGGACACTGGGAAACACCAAGATATAATCTTTCTAAGTTTCAGGAGTTTCAAGATTTCTAGAAACTGTTCTTATGTCGGTTGTTATAGTACAAGAGAAATGAGCAAAGTTAGTCTGAAAGTGAATGTATATGTACGGTGGATCCTTCGGCTTTGTTTTGTAGTATTTTTATTTTATTTTTTTTTTTGCTTTGACACTTTGGCATGAGCTATGAAACATACTTAAGATTTTATAATTAGGACTGTTTACTGGGCTAGTTTGAGATACCATGCTTGAAAATAGTAAGATGGTACAATACTTAAAGATGTAATCAGCCTCAAAATGGATGGATTTTGTAAAGTCTCCCCTGTCCATTTTTTTCAGCAGTGACGATTACCAAAGCATCATATGTATTATATTTGATGAGAGTGGGATCGTCATATACAGCGAATCCAAGAATATCTTGTCAGAGAAATTTGTAACTCTGCCCGCTTCGACGGCTTTTCTGTCTCGCCATTGAGTGTGTGTTGTACGCGGAGAGGAAAATGACGTCACTGCGTGACGTATGAGTGACGTGGCGACGCTCACGAATTTGAATACTGCACAGCTGCAGCCATGGGATAACGTCATGGCTCGTGCCTACGATTCGGTAATGTCGCACAGCATACGTTGGTAGAATGCACCATACGTGTATACGCTTGTTGACACGGCCGTGGAAATATAAACGGCATGCCATGCCGTTTATTTTTAAAGATCAATTCCTTCTATTTTCTCGTGAATGGTAGAAACAAGTTTAGTTTTTTTGTGGTCAAATGTGTTTCATTTTGTACCTATTATAACATATGCCACTTTCGCTGAGTTTGAGAGACATTGATTTCAGCCCAGATTTGAGGCTGATTACATCTTTAATACTGAAGAGATCCGGTCCGCGCAGTAATGTTGAAACTTCCAAATAATCTGAATCCTGATTATCTTCCTTGGATCGAAACATGCAATAGTCTACAGTTGTCGAGTTGTGACGTTGTGTCACAAGAGTGATGCCCCTTCATGTAGCCGACCCGCCGGCAGACAAAAGGGTGGGGCAGTTCACTTGCAATTGCATGGACTAAAGAAAACTGATTTAAAATTTGAAGAAATAAATTTTAATTCCGAATTGTTTGAACTCCTTGATATGGAAGGTGAAGGTATGGATATTCTCTATAGTCAATATATAGAACATGCCCCACCGATTGATCCGCCGACTCTTGTGATGCAGCGTCACAACTCGGGAATACCGTATTAATTTGAAGCGTAACTTGGATTTTCGAATCGGATCAAAAAGGTATCTTGCACAACTAGGTCCCATGTGGGACCTGTGTACCAAATTTCAGAAAGATCCATAAAATATTTCCTGAGAATTCACGATAACAACGTTTCATGGGGAAATCCAAGATGGCTGCCTTGTGGCCATATTGGATTTTCGAATCGGACCAGAAAAGATATCTTGCACAACTAGACCCGAAGGGGAACCTGTGTACCAAATTTGAGAAAGATCGCATGCAGTACTACCCGAGAAATGACGATAACAAGGTTTCATGGGGAAATCCAAGATGGCTGCTTGGTGGCCATACTGGATTTTCGAATCGGACCAGAAAAGGTATCTTGCACAACTAGACCCGAAGGGGAACCTGTGTACCAAATTTGAGAAAGATCCATACAGTAGTTCCTGAGAAATCGCAATAACAAGGTTTCATGGGGAAATCCAAGATGGCTGCCTGGTGGCCATATTGGGTTTTCGAATCGGACCAGAAAAGGTATCTTGCACAACTAGACCCCAAGGGGAACCTGTGTACCAAATTTGAGAAAGATCCATGGAGTAGTTCCTGAGAAATCGCGATAACAAGGTTTCATGGGGAAATCCAAGATGGCTGCCTGGTGGCCATATTGGATTTTCGAATCTGACCAGAAAAGGTATCTTGCACAACTAGACCCTAAGGGGAACCTGTGTACCAAATTTGAGAAAGATCCATGCAGTAGTTCTGAGAAATCACGATAACAAAGTTTCATTTGGAAATCCAAGATGGCTGCCTGGTGGCCATATTGGATTTTCGAATCGGACCAGAAAAGGTATCTTGCACAACTAGACCCCAAGGGGAACCTGTGTACCAAATTTCAGAAATATCCACGCAATAGTTCCTGAGAATTCGCGATAACAAAAATTGTTACGGACGGACGACTGACTGACTGACTGACGGACTGACGGACGACGGACCACGGACGAAAAGTGATTTGAACAGCCCACCATCTGGTGATGGTGGGCTAAAAATCTTACAGTGTGTCCACACAATAACCTATCATTAATCTAGGCAACATCACTGCTACTCAACCGCACGTAACAATTTGTAACTTTCAAATTTCACAACTGATTCATTTTGGTTATTGGCCACTCGTTCGTGAGTTACGTTCTGTTTGGAACGTCAGTGATCGAAGTAAAACGTAGTGATGTGGTGGCATGCAGATTTTGTAGCGCAAAAGATTTTGTACCTCGGGTATATGGAGCGCACACCCCTGGAGACACAACAATATTGACCGTCGCTTGCCAGAAGTGATCCATGGGTCAGATACAGTGTATCTGCTGGGAGAATGTTAGTCCCCGAGGCCCGCCCTCAGTACATGTCACTCGACAAATATATGTAGGTTTATTGTTTTGGTGGACAATTTAAGCCGTACGACGCCAGACATTGCAGGATAGTTTGTCTGGTTATTCTCGCATTTACCAGGTTTACCCCATGTTGAGACGTTTACTCCATCAGACGTCCACTATGATCATCCATTAACATCAGATGAGTTGTTTGACCTGATCTATCATCACAGCTCCCGAGCTAGCCGGTAGCCGCTTAAGCCGATATTTCATAGTCTCCACATGAACAACTGCAATAAAAGCGCGGTTGAGATACTAAGGTTACGTCTGAGAATCTACCGTATTCTCGGATCTGAATGTGAAGTACCGAGGGATGTAGAGTCATATGGTTGATTTTCAGTCACCAGACGTCAATTTTCTCACTTCTTGCATATCGTTCCAATCCAAAACACTGGAGTTTATATACGTTCACCGGTTTGAGAGTGTAGCGTTCCGATAATTCTTTGTGATGGAGTGCATAATCAAACCCGCTGCGTTGCAATAAATTCCTCAAACGCATCGTAGTGGCATTCAGATATTGAGTATAAGTACAATATCTATGGAAGTATTTTGCATCCCTCACATGTGATCAGTCAAATCTTTTGGTGGCTCTTATGTATACGCAATGATCGCTACACCTCAGACTTGCAAGCTATGGAACGTAAACTCAAGCGGTGTAACCACAATATAGCAGGTGTTTGTGAATACAAATTATGTATGTGTATCCACATTTTAAAATCACCGAAAACAATGAATTTCCGAATTGTGGTCACACATGCTATATAGGTGAGGTATCCACGTTTTTACTTTCAACGTACTTTATCAATTATCGCCGTGAAAACTGGATAAAATTGTAGCAAAACTCTTTTTGACGAAGTTTTTTTTGGACATGTCAGATTTCGTTATTTTTTCACGTGTCTTCTTCGTCGATCTTCATCAACAAAACCAAACAGGAACTACCGATAGCTTTACACAAAACTCTTATAACATATTTGATTATGGTTCAGATATGTTATATCTATATAGATAGAATCAAAACCTGGGGTGTTTTCCTTTCCCATTCATAAGAATTTTAAAAAAATAATTCGGCATTTTGTGCAACCGTGATTATAAGCATTTAAGACAATTCCCACTTCCCTTATATGCGTTGTAAAACTGTAAGTATCACAATGGTAAATTTCCTGAACTTGTCGGCGATCGCGATGTACGGAGATTTTCTTGTCAGAATGTTAGTTTGAGTATATTCATTTTTTCACGGATTAATTAAGAGTGGAAATTATAAAAATTTGGATACAATATGTATACATCTCTTATATAGGATGTGTATCCACAATTCAGAAAATCATATCTGTTTATGCTTAAAAAATGTAGATACACATCCTTTATAGAGATGTATCCACACAAAAAAAACACTACGTTGTGGTCTATGCCACCCAAGCAGCCACCACTTTAGCGAAGAACAAATCTGAGCGTATCACCAGCCGCTGTATGAAATTACTGGCTGTCTCTCAGATCTTCCTTTTCTCTCTCAATTTAGATGCCACGGCTGATGACGCTGGGCTTTACTGTGCTCGATTACTTTACCTGAATTGTATGTTTTTTGTGGCAGCTTGTAAGAAAAAGTAATACGAATGAGAACCAAAATCAGCCTGATGAATCAAAATGGAGACGAACAAAATTCTTCAGATGCCAGAAAAGACAGCAGCAGGATATGATTCCTTACTATTCCTGCATGTCGACGACTAATCAGTTTGACAAGCCAGAATGGAGTGAAAATAATGAGCGAGCAATTGTGCTAGCACACTACAAGTGTTACAATGCAGATCGCTTGCGGATCAAAGCTCAACATAATAAAAAAAACCTTCATATATTCATAAATTTACGGGAAAATATTCATAGAATCGATCCAATCAGCCAAATATGTCTTGAGTTGATTTATGTTAAAGTTGATGCCGGGTTGGCATCGGGCCTTACAGACTAATCTTTTGTGTTAAATGCAGTCATTTTCATCTGACGACGATACAGCCCACCAATTCCCAGTGTACGAGTTGTCACAGCGACACAGCCAACAATTACCAATATACGAGTTGTCTGAGCATTTTCATCATAGCTCTCTAGATTTGTATCTAATACCGCTTATGTCGGTGCTAGGGGCCTTGTGGTCATATCATCCAAGTTGCCACATGAACAGGTACAATAAAAGCGTACCTGAGATACAACACATATCACGAATCGTTAGATTCTTGGTATGTGCTTTAGAACAGGTCAACCGGAAGATTCTGGCTATGTCAGTATGTCGGCACCTCTTCCCACTTCCCTTATATGTGTTGTAATTTATTCGTCGAAGTTTGAAATTGTTCTCGATGTTGCAACAATCAACCAGTGAATTTAAAATTAGAGCAATTGGCTCTATTATTAACGCCAACTTTGGAGCAATACCCCTAGCTTCTTCACATAAAACGGTTTAAATCTTTAACAGAGGGACATGGTTTTACCAGGCAAAGAATTCATGAGATAAGTGAGCAGTGGGAAAAACTGACGACGTCTGGCGACTAAAAAATAACCGTATGACTCCACAGGAAAGCCTCTCCCGGTACCTCACATTCAAACTAGAAGAAGGAAGATTCTAAAACTTAGCCTTAATATCTTCACCGGGATTGTACAGCAGCTACCCACGTTGAACCTGTTAAGTAACCACACGGCCCCTAATTGATTGTCGAGGCAAAAAAGGAGAACACTGGAAGTAACATACTGTAAACCAAAAACGCAATGTCCCCGAAGACTATCGAGTCGCAAGGATGTCGTTGTGATATCTCAAGACAAGACTTTGGGGACGTTATTTGCTCAGGTTACGTTGGGGGTAAATATGCCACACTTCAAAGTGAAGCATTCAATGCACTTCTATAGCATATGGACAGTTTGCAGCTCAATCGAAGCAGATGTACTTCTGACCAGTGTGTTTAATTCATCCGAGGTATATAAGATCATTATAACGATTCTGTTTCCGGCATCCCAACACCTTTTAGAACATCAGCATCTGATACTTTGCTCCTGTAGATAAGCTAGACGACGAAAAATGAATTTGATGGAATTGAAAAACGACACATCAACTCATTTTGACAAATTGAAGTTTATCTCTCACGAGCCATGATGATATTTGATTCGACGGGAGGAGGGGTCCATATTTAATCTAACGATCACGTAATCCATGCAATAAGGGAGATTGAGGACAGCTGAGACTCTGAAATTTGAATTGTATGGATTCATACGCTTGGCGATGCTCATCATTGAAAGGTTCCCGTAGCTCCGCACGGTGGTTCATCTCGGATTGCTGAAAAGGAGATCAATCGATAGCGTAGAAGAACCGTTTGAGTATTGTTCCTATTAAGACCATGCGCTTAAGCACAAGAATGCCAACCACCGTGACCCGATCTCTAAAGTTAACATATCCAGGAAACATCGTTCTGATCAATACGTCAATAGAGAGCACCTCCACTGACTCAATAGAAGGAAGATGATAGTGTAATCTTTGAAATCCTATTGTAAGCAGATGCAATGACTGGTGGTTCCCGTTGAGTTGTACATTTGGTCATTCACCTATGGCTTCCTGATTTACAGAATCTTGTCCGTGAATCCTCTTCCACAACTTATTTTTATGAATGGGCAATGCATAGATATTATTTTCCAAAGAAATCCGAATCTATCAAGTATAAGATTTGTAAAATTCCTATAATCGGCCAAAGATATATTATATTGTATACGAATTTGGCTTGGGTGATTTGTATTGATTCTATGGATGTACTGGGGTCAGTGTCAGGGTAGTAGGGTTATTGTACCATGTGTACTGAAAATATAAAACGATCCTATGGCAACATTTCTCCCATTCTGCCAAGCTAATTACACCAAGCTAATTGCTACGTTCCCACTTCAAATTTCCCTTAAAATATCAGGACCGTTTCAATATCCAAAGACCTGATAAATATACACGAGACGAAGCTGACTTCGAAACAATTTGTTATTCGAAATGTGTCATAGAAGAGCGTTATTGATTGGCTGATCTATATTTTGGGCCTATACAAGCACCATAAAAAAAATTCGTACGTGAAACTTACACCTCGGATTTGAACACTGAAGGTGGTCAAATATATCAGGACAGGTTCGAGGTGGAAACGTAGAAATTGGCTTAGTGGAATGAAGATGTTCTGCTGATACTTCAGATATTTTTGAAAGCCCACATGCTGAATTAACTGTGACTCCGTCATTGTAATGTGATACAGTAAAGAGAAAACAATCACAATCACCCAAGTGTGCCACCAAGCGCTGGACAAGCGCAAAGGCCTCCATCAAGGCAATAGGGTAGATAGTCCGGTGGCTTAAGTCAAGATTTTCACTTTAACGTGACAGAGTTGAATGAACCACCAAATCTGGCACACGTGTTGTCAGAGGCACTGAGAACAATATCAGAAGAAGTGCATCCGATTTCGAGGCCCAGGAGGCAATCTGTGACCTGGGGTCATATTGAGCCTATAAATGGCAATTTTTACTCCAGTGATGTTTAAACACCATATACTTTCGCTGTCATTTGGGCTAGGAGTCTGAAAATATCCGCACTAATAGTGTTGGGAAAGGTCTAGCGATAAACGCAAAATAATCCAAGATGGCCGTCATAATGATGTCACAGTGACGTCAGAACCCCAAAATGGTAATTTTTTGAGGAATTTTCAATTCGAAATTTTGAATTATTTTATTTTATTTTTTTCTTCGTGTTAAGTATACAGTAAATACTGGGAAATATTCGGAAATGACAGAATCAGATGGCACGGCATCCTCTGACTGACCTTTGCCAAAGTGGGTCCGGTTGGCCCTGATCCTTAAGCCTATATGTGTGATCAATTTGTTGTAGCTACCATACAATGCAGCCCATGACGGTACAATGCATATCTACGCAGTGAAATGTGTAATTCTAATATAAAATTTAGACCTAAATATAGCTATTTTTAGAACATGTTCTTCGGGATTCCTGCTGCTGGAGATGAAGTGGTGGGGCCAATGCGAAAACTATGACCTTTGTAAAGCGAATGGTCAAGGCAGAGTTAAGAGATTCCGTTTTTTAGATGAGCTGAGAAATACCCGTTACGGGTGCGCCTTCCGGATATTGGAACATTGGGCCAGTACTCGGGTGTGAAATGTGTAACTGGAAATAAGCATTGATTGCGGTAATACTGTTCATGTCTTGTAATGAGCCAGATTGATGGGAGAAAGATACATCGTCGTATTGGATAACATTGCTATTGCCATCTTGTTCTGAACGAACTCTCAATTCATCGACGCGTGAGAAGGCATGATATGATACCGAAGACATTGCTCGTAAAAGAATGATGTGGAAACCACCGGAAACAACATGGGTTATAGCATCAAATAGTTTATTGAGGAAATCCTTAGTTATTGGCAGCCTGGTATCCGGTTGACCGTGTAATTTTGACATGACCGTAAGCAGATGTTGCAAGGAATGACTGAACAGGGTCGTTCACTGCAGCCACATTGTGCACATATTTAATAGCCGATACAAATTTATAAGCCGTGGCGGGTGCATACTTGTGGAAATACAAATAATGCTATGAAGGAAATCAACTGTGCCGATTAGACGGGAAATATCTTAGTGGTACAGTACCCAGAGTTATTGAGAAAATCTATAACTTGTATACTGTGAAGGAAGATTCAACAAAGGATGCCATAAGAAGAACTCTAGCTGTCTGCTTCAAAGAGTGAGTAACAGACTGGGTATTGAGACGGGCTAGCGGTTGAGCCAAGGGACTAGTAACAGCGCTTCCTGAAATTGTAACCGAGAGAGCTTGTCAGAAATAACGCTTCGACGTTCCGGAACATGATTTGATCCGAACAGTATGCTATATCGAAGGCAGGCAACAACTAACGTACATACTAATTTCATCAGCGATGAATCTCTCAAAGACCGGTGATTGATTATTTCAACCATGGTCATATTATCATAAAGAAAAAAACTTTATGATTTGCCTCTATGTGGCCCCAAAATCCAACGGCAAGAACGATGGGGCACAACTCCTTGACCGTGATTCCAGAAGTACCACAGGTACCAGAAGCGTCGGAAACCAGTTTGATCTGGTGTTATCACACAAGAGGATACCCAATTTGTATAAAAGAAAATGGATTTTCCGTTGAAAATCTTCAGGAATACAAGCCAGGTATTAATATCGGCTCTAGCTTCTTTATTCAAACGTATATGATGGTGAGCCTATCTTTTGTTGAATCTATTGAGCGGTAGAGAAATGCCCTGTCGGGGCATCACGACTTGACAAGCAAAATTGAGCGGGCCAATACGAGACTGCAGTTCCTCAAGGGTTAACTTTTTGCGATTTGAGAATTCACCCAGCATGCTTTTCCGTTTATGAATGGTGTATGCTTGCATTGGAGCGATATGCCAGAGGTGAGGAAATTGACGGCATCTGGCGGTTAAAAAGCAACCATATTACTCAACAGGAAAGCTTCCTTCGGCACCTGACATTCAGACCCGAGAATATGGTGGATTCTCGGATGTGGCCTTAGTATATGAATTAAGAATATGGATTAAGAATACTGATCAGCGATACGGATTTGATATTTTTGGAACATCATGATGTCTTGCCGGCATCATTGAAAACTGTTGACCGCTTCTCTCTTGCAGGAAACAAGCCTATGTTTATGTATACTATGATTGTCTTTTTGAATTTGGTGCTAATACTGTTATTTGGAATATGGAATAGGTCTTTGGATTATGGACGCGGATATTCTCTAATGGACGACGGCTGGATTATGAATGACGGACTAGACGCTTGTAATCTCAACCGCGCTTTTATTGCAGCTGTGGATACTAGGATCTATTCACACTGCCCCTAGCTTGCATAGATCTGAAGTCCAGTTGAATCCCATGCATAACCATAGTAGTTGATGGGTAGTAGGTATTAGTTTGATGGAATGCCCAAATACTCAAACCAGTACTTGCAAGTGTTAAGAGGGAGAGAACAGTGGTTAGCACCATTTGAACCGGCGAACATGAAGTCTGCCAGTATGTGGGTCAGGTTTGATATGCCGAATTTTATAGCCATAACTCACTATAGAGAGCGACTTAAGCTCTCAAATATTTCACAGGATGTAGAGCATCTCATCTGGAGGAAACAGTCAAAAAATCCTTGCTGCCCCGGTTAACCCCAATAAGGGGTAATGTCACTGGCTTGAAAGGTATGATGCGGAAGACATCCAAATCGGTTTTTGCGATCAAGCTTGATAAGCCATGTTTTTATATCAGAGCAATCGCGATATCTTATGTCTCCTATTCAGCATATCATAGGTCCTGTGGAATCAGACCGTTAAAAGACAAGGCAGATTTTCTAGAGTAAAATATATCGTGTATCACCCTAAAGGTATTAGCTTCCCTTTTGGGGCGCCTGAATGGAGAGCAAGCCATATTGTCAAAAGATGAGTTGAGAAGGAACCAGCAACTCGAGTCGTTGCATAGCAGATGAATGATTACACGAGAGAGTGAAAGCATAGTTTCCCCAGTACCCAATATCGAAACTGTTTGTGAAACAAGTAAATCTACCTACTTAGCACCGTTTTTAGCCTGATCTGCTTTACCGGTGTTGGAAGTATCCCCTTTGCCATTGCATTTACTGCTAATTGACATGTAAGGAGCAGGGAAGAATCCAATTGCCAACATTTGATGCAGATCACAATAGTGGCATGTATGCTAACCTGAAGTTAAATCCTTGGAAACAGATTTGGTACCGAAAATCAGCATTGAGGATGAGGCACTGGCAGCCATACCGAATATATACGGAAAAGAAACTAGCCAATAACCTTCATGTGTGCTTGATCGAATCAATGATAACAGAAACCTCTCGATGGATCCTTTATAAATATATATGATATATTACAATGTATATATACAAACCTACATGGACATGTATATGGCAATAATACCATTATTGATGACGCTCGGATGGCCATATTGGATATCTATAGAAAAAAAATCCAATAACTTTCATGCGTGCTTGATTGAGTCAATCATAACAGAGCCGTTATAAATATATATGATATATATGAGCATTTATTAAATAACTATCTATGATATGAGCCCAATACAAGGATATCGGCCTGTTTCATATGGCCACCAAATCGGGTCAATATGAGAAAGGTGGGCCAATACGGGAAATCCGGTTCAATATGGGAAAACAGGGCCAATATGACCCGGGCTAATATGACTTTCAACATGGCGACGTTGACGATGAATGATCCTCGATTAGTGATCTTCTCCGAATGATGTCACTGTATTATCACACTTTGAACGGATATTCGTTAGCTTCTATGATAAGTTTCGATCTTCTGTGATAATATTCGATAGATCTGTATGTACCGGTACCCAAACCTTGAATTCAAGGGTGGCGATTGATTCTGAAATAGACTATTGCCAAGCACAAGCAGACAACAGAACAATGATCCAACACTTACAATAGTGCACTGATGAACGAAGCGATGACTACAGTGATATTTTAAGACAGAAGATGATGCCATACTTTCAGCTAGTAGAGTTATTCACATGTGCATTAAATAGAAATAATAGATAGAAATTAAATGCGAAGGAAACTCCTGGATGATGGTGTTGAAAACTAGGGTCTCCATAGGTCTTCGATCACCAAATCGGGACTGCATTTGGATCAATTCACCATTCATCTGCTTTTATCTTTTTGACTACGTTGAAGATCGCCGATTATCGCCGTTGATTAGAGCGTTACTGTAGATGGAATCCACTTTCCGATAATAATGGTACTTTGAAACCACATTAATCGGTTCGGCAATTTGGCAGGTGAAGGTATCCGATAAATGTTCTAGCAGGCTATTCCGAATTTGCCGAGTGAACCAGGGTCGTCGGAGTGAGTAAGTCGGCGTTTGTCGACGTTGTTGGCACGTTACGGTGTTCACTGTGGGTGATCAAATACGATAGGTTTTCAGAAGTGGTGGTCGCTGTAATACTTGGTGTGGGGCTTGATGTTGATCTTGTTTGAACTCGGTGCTGTGGTGATGGTGGTTGTGTAGGTCGCTGGCTCGTTTTGACCACTGGTGTGATGAGTGCCAGCGTGGCAGAGGTATATTGATATTCGCCTGACTGATACTCAAAGGCAGTTTTTGTGTACTGGGTTGGTTGAGTAGAGAGAGGGTTAGAAGTGTCACCACAAATCCCAATTGTGCTCTGCGCGTTTCAGGAAACGTGATGGTCAGAGGTGATCGCTCTTTGTCTATACCACTATTTTCATGGTCAAGCGCGAAACTAACTCTGTCGGCTGCTATTTCGGGCTTTATAGGCATTTCACTTGGTTGACTGGGTCCCATACCATGAAACCCACCGTCTTGCCTCGGGGTCGCTCAGTTTTCAGGATGCGTTCCACGGTGTAGTATTGCGCTGTATTCACCTCGGGCTGTAACTCTACGTCGTAAAACATACTTTGCAATGGTTCCATTTAAAGATCTTCCGGTTCTTATACTCGCGGTTTTGGGGGTGAACCACATTTGATCACAAAGTGTTCAGCGCTGCAGCTGGGTAGGTATCTCTTCTCGAACCTGCTCTTGAATTCACTGTTTTGTACAGGATCGCCGATCTTCAAAACCTCCTTTGGTTATGGACGTGATCGATTGAATTACAAGCGTGTAGTCCATCCCAGATTCGGTAATGACGATGGGTGCTCTCTGTACACTCTGGTTATAGGCTCGACTGTAACCTTCCAGCTGGGGGCGAACATCGATGTGCCGCCTTGTATTCTTAAACAAATACATACAAGCTTTGAATGTCCGATTGAACCTTTCGACGATAAAAGCCTTTGTCTTCATTGTATGTGTGAAAGAAGATCTGGGAGTTCAGAAACTGTTGTAAGGGACTTCTGTTGAATTCCGTGCCTTCGTTGGTTTGCAGATACAAAGATTTTCGAACCGTTTTGAAGATGTGCTTGAACGCAGCCACGAGATTTGCTCCGGTTTTCGTCCGAATGGGTCCGATCCATGAACACTTTGACAGGATACAATGCACGTTAAGATCTACAGATTACCATCATTGTGGCAAAGGCACTCATATCGACCAAAACGGCTTGCCATTGGGCATCTATACCTCTAACGATGACACTGTTCCGTGGTAAATGACCGACGAAAGCTCAATGTAAATATAGGTGTCTTGTTTTAAACAAATCTCGGACTGGGGCACGTTGTATCCCCTGGGATTTGGCCGCTCGATAGAGAGCCAACAATGCACTATATGTAGCTGGACTGCCGGGCCAATAATAGACGTATCCAACACTTTCTCCCTGCTCTTCATATTAAATGATGCAGACGATCGGCATCCTTCGTTTTACATAAAGGCACCTTGGGTTGAGTGAGCATAGCCGGATAGTCAATGGCGCGTACTCGCCCTCCGTTTTATTGATGCGATTGCTATTTGTTTTCATTAGGATCGGCCAGGGCGTCCTCCATAGCACAAGACCAGGCCATGTGAACAGCTGGTCGCTCGTCCAGGTTGCCCACAGTGGGCACACCTTTCTCGAAGGTCGTTCATAGATCGGGGTCTCGGGTGAAGCATATGGCTGGATCTTGGTAATGCCCCACGGTTGCGAAGAATGGACCATAATGTACGTAGATGACATTCTCCGTATGTATGAGGTTACCGTCGAGCGTATCCGTCACGATGTAGCGTATCCGCATTCGATATGTACATAGGGTGCGACCAGCAAACATACCGGTCTTTACTATGAAATATTGGTATCTAATACCGCTCAAGCCGGTGCTAGGGGCCGTATGGTCATGTCAATTCCATATGTCCGCGCAAACAGCTACAATCGAAGCGTGGCTGAGATACAAATCATCACAGGAATCACGTTTGGTTCTTGTGATGTTTTAGAAATATACAGTCAGATGACTTCTTGTAAGTACTTCGGCATCCTTTTCCACCACAATTTTATCGTTGTGTTTAATTCCACGATGATTCATAGACGTGTAACTCCGCCTCGGGTATCCTCATAGATGTGTAACCCCGCCTCGGTTACATGAATAAATGTTCCTAGGTTAAACAGTATCGACTATTGATTTATTCTTGGATCGGAAACTGCCAGTGTTTGACTTTGTTTTCTCAAAGAGTGATGCTGAAAAGCCGTTGACGTGTTGTTGTTTTTGTTGTTGTTGTTCAAACTTTCATAGAGGAATTGGCTGTTTTATTGCTCAGAAGTTGCATTCTCTGTTGAAGATTTCTTCCTGTTCACCAAGCTGAGAGATGTGTTGCCAAGCGTGCACGTGCGTTTCAGGAGGCTGGCCTAAGAATTAGCTACTTGAATTGAATATTGTTCTTATTCACTAGCAATTGTAGATGATTAACTTGGAATTTGGTCATTTTACGATGGAAGCTCTCCTAAGGGTTCGGGGATATTTTAGTACCCTGACAACGCCGACAGGTGTCTCTGACGTCATGAGACCGCGAAAGTATAAATACCAGAACGGAACAGAAGTCGTCACTTGGTGTGTACTAAGTCAAGCTGCATGGTCGCAATCCATGAGAACAGCCAACTCTATTAACAACACGGAATTACCAACAGGTAATTGAACCTGACATATGGGATTAAATAAACGGACCTATACCAGCGACTTATACATTAATGCAACCCCGAGACTCCGGGTGACTTTCACCCCGGATTTGGAAATACGGGTATAGAAGTCCGGGTAAAGTCCGGGTAAAGCACGGGTGAAATCACGGGTGAAAAGCAGGGGTAAACATACCAGTCAGATGGTTAAAATGTTATCGCTGTAGATTGGATAAAGTAATGGTCAGCTGTAAATATCCTATCAGAAAACCTACAGATAGATTTACAGCCTGGATATCTGTGCCATGATAAACCAGTAGATTTACTTATTTGAGGAATTGATAAACGACCCCCAACTCTAAATCAAGGAATAATACGGGTTTTGATTACGCAGATGAAAATGAGAGAGTTTTTGCCCAGTGGCTGAAGTCAGGGTATAAAGGTCTTCAATAAGTATAATTTCTGCCCAGGAAAGAAACCAGTTTATGCTAAGGAAGCCCGAGTTTGTTACACACACAACACCACGGGTCGCATCCGTAAATACAACCCGAGGTCCGTACAAGGGAATGTTCTTTGAAGATTATAACATGAGATTCTACTGAAATATGGAGTATTAAATATACACCGCACCTTGTAGCTGTGTTTTACACCTACAAAGATATACCTTTCAAGTCTACCTCAACACAGTTCACGGAGTTATTCACCCAAGCTACGTATAATCAACGTTTTCGGCTATGCACAGAAATCACGAACAGGGATACAGTTCGGTAATTTAGTATTCAGAAGTTATCTCCCTTGGGGTCGTACTAAAAACTGCGCGGAACTGCGCGGAACTGCGCAGAACTGCGCGGAACTGCGCGGAGCTTAATTTCAACTGCGCGTGGATTATTTGATGGATTTTTCTTTATTTGCTGACGAGCAGAGGATTGATATTAATGAAACAGACAACAAAATCCGCAAAATGTAGACTATATGTCGCTTGAAACGAGAGAGAACGAAATTCAAATGCGCGGAAATTATGTTTCACTGCCCGGAGATTCGCTTCGCTGGTATGGAATCGTTAATATTAGAGCACATTATCCTACCTTATTCGTACTCCACTCAGATTCGCTTCGCTCGAACTAAGTCTGATGTGTATGAATTGTATCTAACCAATACCTCACCAATCATCTTCTGCCTAATTCGGGTTAACCGGTTCATTAAATGCCGACAAATAATCAAGGGATTCTGTATTAAATCTCGCCAATACCTCACCAATTATCTCCTGTCTAATTCGGATTGACTTGTTTAATCAATGCCGACATATAATCAAGGGATTATTTGTCGGCATTTAATGAACCGGTTAACCCGAATTAGGCAGAAGATGATTGGTGAGGTATTGGTTAGATACAATTCATACTTATCCCCGCCATGAGCGAAATCTAATGTCTCTGAGTAATGGAAAACATAGATCTGCACTAGTTAAACTTCGAATCAGTGCCCATAGATTGGAAATTGAGACAGGTAGATACTCTAAAACCCCACGAAGTAATAGACTCTGTAAAACATGTGGTGTGTTAGAGGATGAAAAACACTTCCTTCTTAGCTGCTGCAAATTTTCTGAGCGTCGGGCAAAACTAATGGCTGAATTGGCGAACTTAATAAGCGATAAATCTATGTGCACTGATGACATGTTTGTGGAGCTGTTATCCTGCACTAATCCACAAATTACTAAATATGTAGCCCATTTTGTTTACGACTGTTTCCAGTTAATAGATGGTTAAAAAAATTTCTTATATAGCATACAATATAGGGCCTACCCTATTTAAACGTGGCTGTGCATTGAAGACTACCAGTCCCCAGGTCACTGTTTGCCAGTCCCATAGATTTGTGAGCGCTTATTGTGCACATTTTAATGTAAATTTGTCCTGTATATTGTTTTGTATTGTTCGTCATCCGTGTCTGTCTTCTACATGTATATGTCTGAAACTGTTTGTATTCACGTTTTTTTAACCCCCTGCGGGTATAATTTTACGTCAATAAATCTTATCTTAATTACACATCAGACTTAGTTCGAGCGAAGCGAATCTGAGTGGAGTACGAATAAGGTAGGATAATGTGCTCTAATATTAACGATTCCATACCAGCGAAGCGAATCTCCGGGCAGTGAAACATAATTTCCGCGCATTTGAATTTCGTTCTCTCTCGTTTCAAGCGACATATAGTCTACATTTTGCGGATTTTGTTGTCTGTTTCATTAATATCAATCCTCTGCTCGTCAGCAAATAAAGAAAAATCCATCAAATAATCCACGCGCAGTTGAAATTAAGCTCCGCGCAGTTCCGCGCAGTTCTGCGCAGTTCCGCGCAGTTTTTAGTACGACCGCTCCCTTGCTCCGTTGAGCGCATACAGCTGAATGGACAGGCTGGTTGTTCTACACCCGTCGCGCAGAGGAAACTAGTACAACATACACACAACGGACCCTTACTCTCACGAAAGCTTGCTTTCTTCTGACTTAAATAACTTGGTTAATTAATATCATTCATATTCTGAGATCGGGCTAAATTCCCGAAGCATTCATGAATACAACACTCTGTGAATTATACTGAATAAACACAATTTCGTTTGAAGATTCATATCACATTTTCCTTTATTCATTTATTTAGAATATTATAAAAATGTGGAATTCCGGTTAGAAACCAGTGGTGTCAGAACTGATTTGACTATTGGCGATTGGTGTGAAATATTAATCAGCCATTCTGACCGACCAGCTTGGTATTTTTACAACAACGTCGTCTTAGGAATTCCAGGTTGACCGTTACAATATTGATGGCGAGAGTTAGTTCCCCTGTTAGAGCTCCCTAAACACCGACTTTTTTCGCCTCATTTGCCGGGACGAGGGAGACCTTGGCAGTCGGCAATAACTTGCAATTTCTGCCATTAATTTAGTCACATAAGTGCCATTTTTCGAAAACATGGATCCTCAAATATTTATGGATGTTGCCACTACGGTGACAAAATTGAAAATGTATCCATACTTTGATGTAGCTCATTATACACTGATGTGTCTGGCAGTGCGCGAGGATCAGCCACCTCAACAACATGCTCAGCAGCAGGGATCAGGTTAGTAGAGGGAGGGTCCACAGGTTGGGGGAGTCATTGATGACAAAAACAAATACAAACATGTAAATAAAAAGAAATAAATGAAAGTTGAACTATTATATACAGTGCCATAAGCCTGTCAACTAGTTCAATTTGATGATGACTCAATTAGGAAAAAATTAACCATCTTTTTTTCTGTACAGTACCGGGTAAACTGTAGTTCAACAAGCTGAACCCTACTGACATTTAATTTTGTGATATTGATTATGTAGGGTTCAGCCGTTGAACCGAAATTTCCTATCGCAAAATTTTCGCCTCCCGACCTGGGTAACAGCGGGTGGATTTGCGCTCATAAAAATCGATAATACCTACCGCTTTGTGCTCGTTTGGATAGAATACGTATTTGCCTACTTCCCTGGCCATTTATTTTCTCTGTCCAGCTTCTTTCATTTCCATAAACGGCAAAAGAAAAAAATATCATCGCGGACGATCTTCCAAAACGAAATCCGCCGCCATTTTGAAATGTCACTATGGTGGCACGAGACTAATTTGTAAATTCGGGATTGTAGACAGGAAGGTCGGAAACGGCTCATTCATAAGGCTGTCACATTATCTGCATTTAAATGTAAAATTGTAACTATCGATATCAAGCATAATGGAAAGCACATACTGAGAAAGGTAATTCATGGGATTTTTCATCTCCCTGGGTCGACTGAGCGGATTCAGTTTTTCCGACTCTTGTAATCCTGAATTTAGAATAACCTCACATGAGAGAATCAGGGTCACGCGAGAGTGTTCGAAAATGGCGGTGGATTTCGTTTTTGGAAGATCGTCCGCGATGATATTTTTTCTTTTGCCGTTTATGGAAATGAAAGGAGCTGGACAGAGAAAATAAATGAAACGAGCACAAAGCGGTAGGTATTATCGATTTTTATGAGTGCAAATCCACCCCCTGTTACCCAGGTCGGGAGGAAAAAATTTGGCGATAGGAAATTTCGGTTCAACGGCTGAACCCTACATAATCAATATCACAAAATTAAATGTCAGTAGGGTTCAGCTTGTTGAACTAGGTAAACTGATGCCGGAGTGATGGGGAAATCACACTTCTGAACATCGACAAATTGAGGGTCTTGTTACCCCTTACCAAAAATTCTTGTAAGATCTTACAAGAAAGTGTCCTGTAAGATCTTGTAGGACAGTCTTGTAAGATTTTGGCACTTTTCTTGTAAGACTGTCCTTCAGGATCTTACAAGATCCTACAAGACTGTCCTACAGGATCTTACAAGACTGTCCTACAGGATCTTACAAGACTGTCCTACAGGATCTTACAAGATCCTACAAGACTGTCCTACAGGATCTTACAGGATCGTCCTTCAGGATCTTACAAGATCCTACAGGACTGTCCTACAGGATCTTACAAGATCGTCCTTCAGGATCCTACAAGATCTTACAAGACTGTCATACAGGATCTTGCAAGACTGTCCTGTAGGATCTTACAAGATCCTACAAGACTGTCCTACACGATCTTACAAGACCGTCCTTCAGGATCCTACAGGGTTGTCCTACAGGGCTGTCAATTAACACAGATAGAATAATGCTGGATGGTTGTGCAGGGTTGTCCAATATACTGCAGGTTTACGATGAAACGTTTCGTGTCGAATGAGAGAGTCAAATAACAAATTATATGCATTCATTTCATACATTTTATTGTATAAAACAGAAACGTATAGACAGCTATACACACAAAACAGAAACGTATATACAGCTACATGTATACACACAAGGGATTATTATGTTGCCATGTCATACATTTCATTGTATAAAATAGAAACATTTATGGGGAATAGCAACCAGCACATGCACGTAGCATCCAAAGTCCAAGGCATCCATGTTTTTCTCAGCAGATCAAGTGTCTTTTATAACTTTTTAGCTCCCCATTCAATTTTGATTTCATCGCGTCCAAAATCACCTTGCTGGTACAGGGAAACTTCTTCTGGCAGTAATCTATAAAAAATGAAAAGTCATCAGATTAGCAAAGAAATTGTTATCAAGTTATCCTGACACTATTCAGAGGTTATCCTCATAATTTAAATGGGTAGAATGGCATAAAATTGTTGTGACATTAGCGAAAAAGTTTGATTAGAGAAATCTTTTAAAAATATTACACTACATTCAACTGGCGTATTGCTGATATTAGTGAATGTGACGATAACCAGGATGATTTGCATTGAAATATCATAGAAATGTGATGTTATGTTATTGGTGTGCCCTCTGCAAAAACCAAACATGTGCCGCTCACTGAATAAAGATTATTTGGGTCCAGTAGCACCAAAGTCATTCAAGTCATTTGTTATTAATGTAAAATACACATTCTTGAATGCATGTTATGAGTATTATAAAGCAATTTTGAAGTGGAATCCAGAATTATGGATCAACACTAAATGAAAACGCAAGCAAACCTGGAAAAAATATTGAGAATGTACACTAATATGATTTTAACAATGTTTGTCATCCAGTTGTATTGGTCATGTAATATTGCCTGATGCTATTTCCTCTTTGGCGAAGAAGTAATTCAACAATACGCTGCATGATTTCCATGATCAGATGTCTGCTCCGAGTCGATGAAATGTGCGCCTCGAACATGTCCGATTGGTTGCATCTGAGGAGAAAAAATTGTTTCAAACGTTTTCAATGAAATGAATGAATGAAATGTTCTCATGTTTCAAGATGTGGGTACAGATGTACAATTGAATCATGCAGCAATCCTTAGCCTTGGTCAAGAACAGTGCAATAAATAGACATTTAAAATATAGCCTGTTATCATGGTTATGGTGATAGGAAATCGAATCATAATTTATCCTGCTTTTCCTGGTCACATTTTTATCATAGCAAATATCGGTTATGCCAACAGTGTATTTGTTATCAATTTATTTTAATAAATATTCCTTTGCGATTTCATCAGAACTTTGGTATGGAAATATTCTCAAATCTTCTGGAAATATAAGCAGGAAATGATAAACATTTCAAAACAACAAACTTCATAGCAAGTTAAATCCTACTGCTTGACAGGAAATACACAAGCAGTGGTGTGATATAACCTACATATCTCACCCTCCGGGAGATTTCCTCCAGCTAGGGGTGCATGGCCAATCTTCACATGAGGTCCCCAAGCCTGGGCCTTTCCAGCTGACAATGCAACAATACACTGCCTTGATGAACCTTGGTAGATCTGAAAAGAATTTTAAGACAGATAGAGTTATGGATATTTCTTTGTGAATTCCAGGCTAAATGAGGCATTAATTTTGACTGCAAATATAAGGTGAAGTGCTGCAGTAGTTACTGAGAAGAGTATCAATTGTTTAATATGGCAAGTATATGAAGAGAAACATGTTGATAGTTAAAGCTCATAGAGGGTCCACATTACAACATTCTGAGTGTAACTAGAAATTAGAATTGTTTTGCTAATAAAATGATAACATAATTGTATTTATAACTTACTTACCATCACTACATGTAGCTTCACTCATCACCATCTGCAATACAGTTCTTTAAACCTCAATAGTTCCAGCTTGAAATGAACAAATCAACTTTCTTTTTGCACTCTATCCTCTATGTTGTTGTTCTCATATGACAGTATGGTGGCGCCACCAGTGGCCAATTAAAATATACCGGTACAGGGGAGATAACTCTCCTCAAATTGTGAAATTAATGCCAGCAAGTCAATTGCTAATGTAATAGACTACCAGGAAAATAGAATAAATATTATCTGTATATAATTGGGGATAATGAAGAGGGTAGAGTATTCATTAATGGACATTTTTTTCTTGAAAATCATGTTAGAACTGATGTATTCTTCTAAAATTATTTTCTTCATTATGTCCAATTTTATTATAAAATCTTTGGATTGGACTGATTATTAATTAATTATTTATTAAACTTATTAATTTTATTATAAAATCTAAATTCAACAAGATTTTCTTACACAAATATGATACTATTTTGATAACACTATGTAGAGATTGATATCTTTATTTTATTCGAATGAAAACCCATATGTCACTAATATGATCTCTGAAGTCTTATGTAAAGTTTGTGTATTTTTCAATTCAAGCTGTTGTTGTTGTTGTTGTTGATTGAAGAATTCGTCACATTTTGTCGCTGTATCCAAACACCAAAATAGTTATATTGATAACTCGTATCATCGTTTAGATAACACATTGAAAAACAAATGTAGTACTTTGACAGAATTTCCCAATCAGGTTTGAAGGTAAACTATTATCAGATAGATTTTTTAAAATTTTCAAGAATAATTTTCTTACTTGAGTGAAACAGATGAGGTTCTCCATATGATTGATTCAGTAGAGAGAAGTACAATTTTGGAAAATATCATGATAATACGCCTGCCATTTTTAAAAGAGAAAGGGCTAACCATATCTTCAACTGTTGATCCAATGTTGTGGATATTTTGTAAAACTGTCTTGTAAAAATACTTTCCAAAAGCAAACTGATTTTTTGTCCTACAGGCAAACTTATTCTTACAAGATCATGTAGGACAGCTGTCCTGCAGGATCTTACAAGATCTTGTAGGACAGCCAGCTTTGTCCTTCAGGATCTTGTAAGATCGTGTAGGACAAAAAAAACTGTCTTGTAAGATCTTACAAGATCTTGTAAGAAAATTTCAAATCCTACAAGATCTTACAAGATTTTTTGGTAAGGGACCTTTTCTACCCGGTTGACCAAAATTGACCTAAGTATAGTATTGGTATGATACAATTATTGTCTGTACTTCTTCAATTTTCTCGTTACCTCCTTATCTTGAGAATGACTATTCAGTGACCAATTCTAGGTCTTGGGGTCGAAGCAGATTGAAAACCAGTCAAATTAACCTATATTGTTTTGCTCACCAGTGCTGAAACAGTTAACTGAGTACCTGTGAATAGTTACAGAGTTGTGGGTATTCAGTTAGAAAATTATTATTCGAGTGAAAATTATTATTCATGAATGACCTCTTCAAAAGGTATGAAACTGGGCAAATCATAACACAAACTATCATGACTGTAGTCCCCGGGCTCCATAAATAATTACAGAACCAATTCTGATTACAACGTCCAATTTCAGAATTTGACAAAAATTCTTTATCAGCTGACAGCGAGTCAATACACTTGCAGTCCATTGTATAGCCAAGTTTACATGGCTTCGTTCGTTCCTACTACGCCATTAATCCTCTTACTGAACTTACATGTACACTTCAGGACAACATGGCTCCATGGGTCGTACAGCTCTATCCGGCAATGAAACAACCCCTCCCCACTCTCTGTCCGCTGCTTTTATCGAGTTTGGCAAATAGTTTCATTGCTGTGAAGAGCTTATATCCATCTGCAATCAGTCTTCAAACATCAACGGCCGGTTGAATTTCTCTTCCGTTATATTTGTATGTCACTGTGTCACGTGATTGACAACGTATCATGCAGATCACGTGACCCGTAAGAAGATAATGGCAGAACCCAAGAGAAATTCAACCGGCTGTTGATGTTTGAAGACTGATTGCGGACGAATCAGCTCTTCACGACAATGAACTATTTGCTCATAGGGGCCCGGCCCAGGCAGATCTTTGTCACCAACTTGATTTGTCAGTCATTCGATCATGATATCTCAAGACTGATAATGACCAGAAGCACCTAACATTTCTCATGCAGCATGTCATAGATTTGAGCAGACTGAGAAGTCTTGTAAACAGTGAGGTAGACCTTCTTTTGATCCTAATTCTTCAACTACCTTATAGCAATTTTCATACCCTGGATGAAACGAAAGTGGTACTGGAGTACATTGATGTGAACATGCACATCCATCTCCATTTTCTGGTTATCACCATAATCAGAATGACATATGCTTACTTCCCAGGAGTCCAGGGTTATGAAACAGAAGCCAATAAAAGTGACTTGACCTATATTTTCTGGGTCACCCGGTCAAACTGTCATTTTGACACATTTGATTGTTGAGCTATCAACTGCTTTTTCCTCCATCATGGTCCGGCCTGTGGTGCTCCGACCTGGCGATTGACCTGGATGAACTGCAAAGCTTATAATTTTGTTCTTTGTTACTTACATACATCTTGTGTTGTGTGATATAACTGTTATACGATTTTGAGGCGAATATATTTTGCTAAATTGTACTAATAACAATATTAAAGTTATCCTGTTATAGATCCGTATAGAAAACTTACATCGCTTGTAGAACGCTATCGAGGTCTCCTTCATTTAAGTTTTAGTTAATCAGGGCTTCGTGTTTAGCGCGAGTGATAGCTCACCTGCACGCAAACACTCACGTAAATTCATGTCACGAGAGTGATTTTTAGCTCACGTAAACTGTCATATTTTATGTTGTATTATATTGCAACCACTCGCCTGACTTTCAAATACGCTCTCCTAAATATTTTGACGTGAGCTATTTGTAGCTCGCGCACTAATTCTAAACACGAAGCCCTGTTAATGTATCATTTTACATGACGTCATGCTTCGTCGGATGAATGAGTGAGAACCACCATAACGTCATTACGTTCCAAAAACAATGGGATTACATTCCAAAAACAATGGGAGGCAATCGATGATGTTTTCTAAAGTTGTGACTCTCATTTTCTGGTGGTATAAGTTTGGACTTATCATATACTCGGAAGAAGAAAATAATCCACCAAACTATTACTACACAGAACAACTATAACTACAAAGGTCTTGATTTCTGACATTTTAGCAGAACATTGAAAAGCTTTGCAGTTCACCTTTGAGGACCTCAGCTGAGGTTTTCGGGTGTATTAAAAAGAAATAGGACCCTACCCGTGGGGTGTGAAATGTAATAGCATGAATATATTAGGACCCAAATATTATTGAAAGCGATGTTAAATCATACTCTCTATCAGGGCCTTATTTGAATACTGCTGCTCTTATTGGCACTATGTGTGTTTGAGGTTTCTGCTTGGGTGATAATGATAAAGCATATGTATATTTGCCAAAGTGATAACCTTGCTTCACCTGAAATTGAAATTTGAATTAAACCTTAAGACACTAGCATGTCATTTCTAGAAAAGCTGCCTTTCAAGATCATACGCATTGTAGAAGTTCTGAGTTGGCAACAAAAATTTGGTAGGTGCAGTAAGATGATGATCATGCACAAGGATCATACCTGTAATCAATGTATGAATACAGTATTGACCAGGCATTTGAATAACCCCACCCAACTCAGTTTCTGTGGGGATTTGAGTCGATATAATCGTATAAATATGTGATAAATTCATTACAGAAAATGATATGGTCCCTCACTGGACTGAAAATTAGCTTCTCAAGTCGGTGCTGATTTCCTTGTAGTATCATAAATCATGTGTTGAAATGTTCAAGCATTTTACTATCAATTTTCTTTGGAGTATATTCTATGTATGTATCCCTTCGCTTGTTGATTGTCTTATAGAACTAGGAAATGGTGAATTTAAAGCTGAAAAATCCGTATTGGCTGATTGGGAGCAGTCTGTGAACTACAATTTTAACATGATCATCAACATGAATATGAGCAGAATGTGCAAACTGAGCAGGTTGAATTGTACTAATATACCAATAATATACGATTACTCTAACCAGATATACATGATCATGCATGAAAATTGGATGAAGTCTGGATATGTATAGCTAGCTTTCAGCTCCTCTGTGTAATTGCTGTCATTTGTTGCCATGGAAACCATGGAAAACATTTCTCGATTGACCTCCAACTCTATAAACAGACTTCCAAATCAATACATGTATGCAATGTGTATTACTAAATGACAGTTCATGTTTGTGCCAGTGTGTTGATATTCAGATAAATTACATTCAGTCATATTCATCTTTTTCATTGATGCATAAGTCGCAATAAATATGTGCAATTAAATTAAAACTGTTTAGCAATTTTGAAGTGTCTAGACTATCGACAGGGTCTGAAATTACAGTCAGACATCAGACCTATTGGATCAAAATTTGGCCTTGTCTGTGCAAAATTGTTATCCTGTTAAAGCACACATGTTTGATCAATTTTTGAATTGAAAATGACTGATCAATTTGAATTCTCTGATCACTATAATTTCTTCTGTTGAAATTGATTTTCAATCATACCTGTAGACAGGGTAGATCAACATGGCAATTGTCAACAAAATGGCAGACTTGGGCTTTTATGTGTGATATTTTTCAATACCATGAAGACACTCATAATTGAAGAAGGAATTGAAAATAATTTGTGCATATTTCTAGTACTGGTATATATCTACTGTAACCATGATTATCCAGGATTATCAATGTTCATTATTTAACGTGAATATTCTGATTAAGGATATAATATAATATTCTCTATAAAAAAGATTATTTCACCAACAGGCTCATCACAGGCCAGGGAAGTCTTATCAGATGTTACATTCATGCTAGGCAAGTTGTATCAGTGTTTTATTGAGGATCTGTAGGAGGGGGTTACATACATAATTTGTTAGGATAAGTTGCTGAATCAGCACTGCCAGTGGTGATACTAGACCTGTAATATGCCAACAAGGCTAGTGTAAGCAACCAGTGAAGCAGTCATAGGTAACATAAGACCTACATGTACTAGACTAGGGCACCCTATTTTTGGACACTGATGAATGCATACTATCATGTAGGTCCTGTTACAGGGCCTGACAGTGACTGCATGTACAGCCTACAGGGGGTCTTATAGGAACAGCAGGCTTTTTTTCTGCTTGCTGAAGCAAATTGAATGGACTGTCACTGGTAAACAGATGGGAATGGCATTATCACCTCCTGTCATAAATCTTTCTGTCCTGTTGAATGCATTTGAGATGCCATCTTTGGTCATACATGAAGATGTACCACAATGTAGTGTAGTCAAGCAGAGCACCAGTGTTGACAGCTGCTTCACCCAAAGTTGCATTCTCAATCCCTCCAATAAAACTTTACAAGTTCATCAATAAAAGTAAGACCCCATGTATAATGCCCATCCTGTTTCTTTTCTCACCCATTTAAGTTATATTTTCACTTAAAGTTACCTTACATGGCAATTTTGTGGTAGCAATGGTGTTCCTGCAATGGCAGTCACATTCAGTCCTTCTTTCATGTAATAATCATGAGACAAAAGGAGAACAATAGACTGTGTGGGTATAATTCAACAAGAGCCAAAATTGGCTGCGATAAGCATCCGCACAAAACTAGAGTTTATTATTGTATTTTTACATGTGTGGTGTAAAAATTAGCTTTCTCAAATTACAAGGTATAGAACTGAATATAAACTGCCTCTCAACATGAATATGTTTGCCATGATTCACTTGGTTCCTGAATTGCAACACCAAATGAAGATTCTCAATTATTTCTTAGTTCCTGATCTTCCAACAGAGTAACATTGGCTCTACTTTGGTACATGACACATTATCTACTACTGATATATTCACTCACTAAAAGAATGCAATTTTAAATGATCTCTTGATTTTTGGGCTACTCTGAGCAATTTTTGTACATGTGACATTGTCTTCCTCTTATGTATCCATTAAAAAACAAATTGTGATTTTTAATGATATCCTGATCTTGGGTCATGGTGATCTTGATCTTTTGACCTTGACCTCAATTTTGGTAAATGACACATCTTCTACTCCTACAGACGGACAGAAAACTGACCAACAAAATTACAGACGGACCCCAAAATCTAACCGCTTCATGCGGTTATGCCACAAATGTTTTTCCCAAGTTCTGTGAAATTTGTTGAGTAGTTCTCGAGATATTGAGCGACCAACAGTGTATGATGGACAGACAAACAGCAACAACAATTCATGTCTCCACATCAGTGCGGAGAGGAGACATATCATTACATACCACCAATATTAAATTTCCCCAGAAGATTTCTGTATAGATTGAATAGGTTCTGTTTAGTGAAGTCAAATATTTAAACATTCATAAAGTTAGACCGCGGTTCGCAGTTTGTTATTCGTGGGGACCAGTCATTCAGCGACTCAAAGCAGCACCCCTAGCGGCGCCCCCTGGCATCAGATTTTGGATATATGCTATGCATTCTCTCTTGCTATGAAGAGTTTGAAGTTCACAGTACTCATAATAAAAAAATCAAAGTACTTAAAGTACTGATGTCGGGTTTACTTGCATCAGAGGGGTTTATTAGTCCCATATTTGTGATCATTTAAGGGAGGAAAGGTGGTGTTCGCTTTACATGAGGAATCTTCCTCAAGCTGTTCGGTTTGTTTGGCCAAACTTTCACTTTTATCAAAATGATATGAAATGGATCATTTTGTACAGCCTATACATGCTGAATTACAAGACACGAAATGATGAAGGGCTGCAGATGCACGAAAACGGATTTATGGCGCACCAATGTTCATTGGCTTATTTTCGTATTTTTATGCACTTTTTGGTGCAGATTTTCTTTTCGTTACAAAAATAGGACACCTTTAACCAAAACCAATTTTGAACAACAAATAATTCTGAAATATTCAGTCTAGATATGATTTTGGTTAAAGGTGACATCATTTTGCAATAAGAGAAAATGTCAACTGTAAATGCACCGAAAAGTGCAAAATAAGCCAATACGGCAGGTTTGAACCACTGTAGGTCTGGTTGTGTTTATTTGGGAGCATTGATTATTCTTTATCTGATAATTCAGTATGTAGACTGTAAGAAATTGTCAATTTGTCGCTTTTTAGACAAAAATTAGCCCCACCAGCTGTGTGTATCAAAACGCATTGAAGACGGTTCCCTATAAGTAAAGCTAACTCCACCTTTGTGATCTTACAACAAAAGTTCCATGGATCGGTTGTCGATGGACAGTGAAGAATGTCGTAACCACAATATAGCGGATCTCTATATAGGATGTGTATCCACATTTATATCTAGAGCATAAAACTTCGATTTTTGTAAAATGTGGATACGCATCCTATATAAGAGATGTATCCACATTGTATCCACATTTATATAATTTCCATACTTATTCAGTCCGTGAGAAAATGAATCTACTAAAACTACATCCAGACAAGAAAATCTTCAGAAATCGCAATCGCCGACAAGTTCAGAAAATTCGCCACTCTCCTACTCCACGATCATTTTTCTAATAACTCTTGGTTAAAACAATAACTCTAAAACAAGATACTGTCATACTCACAGTGTTATTTTAAATGCTAAATAATCACGGTTTCACAGAAATGCCTTTAAATTCATATGGTTTGGAAAGAAAAGCTATAAATCTAGAAAACGAACCGACCTTGAATTCGTATGTCGTGTAAAAAGTGTGCTGAGTGGTTGAATAACGTGTGGGCGGAGCCAATATGTACTGTTCAGCCAATCAAATTCACGATTACTTGTACTCAGGGAAATTCAGATTTGGGATAAAAGTATTTGGGATGAAAGTTCATCGTGCGACGGGATGGAGATATCGTATGTCTTTCCCATCCATACCAGCAAAAGGAAAACACGCCAGGGCTTTATTCTTTGTAAACATAATCAGATATGTTATAAGAGTTTTGTGCAAAACTGTCAGTCGTTTCTATTTCGTTTTGTTGAAGAAGATAGACGGAGAAGACACGTCAGACACTTGAAAAAATAACGAAATCTGCATGTCCAAAAAACTTTCGCCAAAATTTCTACCCGAGTTTTGCCGTAATTGTATTCAGTTCTCATGCCGATAATTGATCAAGTAAGGTGGAAGTAAAAATGTGGATACATCACCAAAAAATCATGTGTATCCACAATTTGGAAATTCCTTGTTTTCGGTGATTTTAAAATGTGGCTACGCATACATAATTTGTATCCACAAAAACCTGCTATGTGGTTACGCCTGGAGAATGACTACGGCGCACCCTTCCCGCCGGAACAAATGATACCGGTTAAAATAGATTGGAAAGGCAAATTTTAAAAGAAATTGTAAAGATAAAATTTACTGCGATAATGTACCAATTATCACGTTCAATGCACAAGCTACCGTGCATTGCACATGTGTATATGACTGTCAGACAGAAGAACGGTATTTTTTTTATGAATGCTGTAAGGGGCATCAAATGAGAACGGTCTCCGGGCAGCAGATCAAAACTACACATGTGCAGAAGAAAAAAGAAAAACTGAAGAATGATACTAATGTAGGGTTTACCCTTGGTAAATCCGACAATTACAGATTTCTATATCTGAAGAAATAATTGCTGGTCCCCTCGAATAACCAACTGCGAACCGCGGTCTAACTTTTGAACGTATATTTAATGCAGTACTCCAACCTAAATGTATACTTATAAAGTGATGAGCTGAGCAGGATACTTCTATTTTTTATTGTTGATAAAAACACATGTGTTAATATTTAGTAAATGTACTTAAATTGAAAAGTTTGAGTTGTAGCTTTTCGCCCTAAACAATTTCAGCATTGTAACTTGGAGGATAATACCTTTCATGATGAATATTGAATGGAGATGTCTCTTCAGATATTCAACAAAGATTGGCTTGCGATCAAATTAGTGTGTGGGGAGGAAAATCTGCGAGTTCTCCAACAATTTTACCATTATGTCATGATACATTACTGATCATTGACCTACATGTGTACGTGTACATGTATGTGCAGATTATTGTGAAATTCCCATCCCAGAGTTGCCTCTATCATGTTTTAAGAACTAAACCTTGGGATAAATTCCTACTTCTGAAATGTTTAACCGCATTGTTGTTGTCCTGTCTTTGCAGGTTCTACAGTTTTCTCCAGAAAGCATCCTCTGTCTTGCTGGCTGTCCTGTATGCTGACATGCTTTGCTGGCAGTATCATAGCTAACCTTATCCTTGGGGAGCCTGTCATCACACCATTCAAAAGTCACAGAGATATTTTAACAGCTACTGCAGTCTGGTAAGACATAATACACATATATTTAGGTAGTTGTCATGGTTTTACTGGTCAGATTGAAAGATTGTCCTAGCTATACTAAAATGATTGCATGGCTTTTAATGGTGTGGGTGGGAGCAGTAGAGGAAAGGTGAGGGGGAGACCTCTAAAATGATTAAAGATGTAATCAGCCTCAAAATCGATGGATTTTGTAAACTCTTTCCTGTGCGTTTTTCAGCAGCGAAGTTTGCTAAAGCATCATATGTATTATATTTTATGAATATGAGATCGCCATATACAACGGGTGCAAGAATATTCTGTCAGATAAATTTGTAACTCTGCTCGCTTCGAAGGGTTTTCTGTTTCGTCATTGAGTGTGTGTTGTACTCGGGGAGGAAAATGACGTCACACACGTATGAGTGACGTAGCGACGTTCACAAATCTGAATGCTGAATAAGCTGCAGCTGTGGGATAACGTCATTGTTCACGCCTAAGGTTCGATAATATCGCATAGCATATGTTGGCAGAAAGCACCACACGTGTATACACTTGTTGACATGGTCGTGGACAAATAAACGGCATGTCATGCCGTTTATTTTTAAAGATCAATTCCTTTTATTTTCTCGTGAATGGTAGAAACAAGTTTATTTTTTTGTAGCCAAATGTGTTACATTTTGTACCTGTTGTAACATATGTCACTTTCGCTGAGTTTGAGGGACATCGATTTCAGCCTAGATTTGAGGCTGATCACATCTTTAAAATAATGAAGAAATGATAGATTATCTGCATGATTCTGGACCATTTGTCAGCTTCCTGTTTAATCAATTATTTTATTATGTTCTGATGTTAAATATCTCTGATAATTCAATCGGACAGCCTTTCAACTCTATTCAATCTCAACTTTGAAATGAAGGACACTTTCTCTTTTCCATCACATTCTAGAGTAACCCAGTTACAGTTTTAAACAGTCAGAGTTGAATTTGGGTAGAATACTTTTTTGAATCCACTGTAAAAGTGTCTTTTGACATGATCAAATGATTAGAGAACTTGTTATCATCTCTATTTTATCCTCTCGGGTACATGGTGTTCTACTCTCCTTTATAATCTCTACTTTATCCCCTCAGGTACATGGTGTTCTACTCTCCATTTGACTTAGTATACAAGTTTATAAAACTGCTTCCAGTCAAACTGATCCTGGGAGGGTTGAAGGAGACGCAGCGAGCGCATAAAGTCTACCATGGGGTGACCCACACAGCCAAGCTCTACCCTCAGTCTTATCTCATTATTGTTCTTATAGGCACTATAAAAGGTGAGTACAAGAGTGGACAAGTGTAACTCTATCTCATGGTTGAGGCAGCCATTAAGCATGCCTATCCATGAATGTTGATATAGGATCATTTTCGTCTGAAAAATATTCTCAAGGGTCGGTAAGTAAAATATCATAATATCAGGGATCATGGTGCTCCTATATTTCCTTTTATTTTTGACAACTACCTATATTTCCATTTTATAAAAATCCCTATAATTGATATATTTTCATTCTAATGAGTGGGTTCATCATTGACACATTGCAAAAAATTCCAAGGGAGTACCCTGAAACTCCTTTTTTCAAGGAGAGGGACGTCCCCTCCCTGACCCACCCCTGTTGATTTTCCATTTTGTCTTAAAAGGTCGTCTACTTTCTGAAGTTTGTTCCTCTGTCGTGGGTTCTTGTCAATGCCTTGTGTTGTATTTGTACACACCCAGATTCTTTTTTTCCCCCTACAAATTCCTATAATTCAAGAAAAATTCAAGAAATATATTTCTCCTACATTTTCATGAAAAATCTTCTACATTTACTCCTATATTTTGCTGTGTAGTCACCATGACGCCTGTAACTAACATCTGCCTGATAGTTTGGTAACAGTAGCCATTGCTATGGTGATCGTGACAACTACTCACTCTCCAGTGCATATCTTAAACTGTGCCACTGATATCTCTACAATGAATAGTTCGTAGTAAGATAAGCATGATGAGTGGAACAACTTGGATGTTTGATGTTGAATTCAAAAGTATCATTATTCTATTGCTCCTTCAGTTTTTCTAAATTATCCATTTCCTATTCTTGTGTATTTTACAGGAACTGGCAGCACCATAATGCGGGGTTTTGATAGACTTGTTCGTGGCATGTGGATTCCTAATTCCAATGAAATCTTACAACCATCATTGTAAGTTACTGTGCCGTTGAAATAATGAAAAAGTCTCTGTTGACCATCTCTGTCCCACTTGTCATCATATCTCAAGAACCATTTTACTTTACCTGATACAACAGGGAGGGAGGCTTCCTAATTAGCCTCTGATAATCTTGTCACTTGTTGACGTCACCATAACCATAAATTTCATAAAATTCCCAAAATCCCAGATTCTGTACTTAAAATACAAAATCTCTACAACACTTTTGGACTATTCACATGCAGTAAAACAGCATTTGAACACTTTCTTTCACTAAATGATGCTAGACACTTTGAATTTTAAGGAAAATTATATCCAGAATGAAGAAAAGAAGAACAAGAAGTTAAATTAAACTCCTGACTACCTGTCCACAATATTTCATCCTAATTTGAACTATTCTCTGTTTTTCAGCACAACTAAGGCATCATTGGTGGCAGCTATTGTCTTCACTTTGGAGAAGTATCACTATATAGCAGCCTCTCATGCTATGATATATTTCTGTGTGATGATTTTCTTCGTGTATTTCAAGATTTCCTCCTTGTTCCTGGGTGTCCATGACCCTTTCATGCCATTTGAGAACTTGTTCTGTGCTGTGTTTATGGGAGGAATGTGGGACGCTCTCCGAAGAGCTCTGCACAAGGACCCCAAGAAAGGGGAGGATCCGACTATGGAAATGCTGAACGACCTCAAGAGCAAGGATGAGAAGAAGAAAGATTAAGAAATATTTAATTGAAAAAATATCCCTCAAACCTGATGATATTTTATCCCTCTTTTAATCGCACGATGCATTGTGCATCCATGTCAGTTACTGGTATGTCAATTAGACTGAAATTTGACATCACTTATGTAACACAACATAGCTTTAATTATCGGTGCACTTTTATGGTGCTGTACATAACCCAACACACCAAATTAAGCTCTACCAGAGCTACAGTGATTCTGCATTCGCTTTACAATTAATTAATGTATATTACGAGAGCGATGTCGGGTGGCAGGCTAATTCCACTGTATACTTTGCTTCCCACCTGCCATTTAGTTAAGGATCAGGGATAAAATGTCCTTCGGGTTTCAGGGCTATTATGGCAGATTCAGACTGGACAGGACACTGCAGAGTAGGACATCCCTGATTGAATGGCCATTTTATATGGAATGTGTATCTGGTGGGGTATGTACCTGGTGGGTTCAGCCCTCTAAGTTAATGAATTCTTAATGCAAAAATTTGTGGCTACATAAAATGAACCCACATATAACACCATGTTAAAAATTTGTAGGGTGTACTGTTTTCACCACAGCATTTAGCTCCGCAATTGCTGAATATCATATCTGATTCAGAGGGCTGTGTTGATAGATGGTCGTTGAGTCAAACGGATTGGCGATCAGCTAGGCTGCTGCCATGGTTGGCCAGGTGCCTGGTGTTGCATACAAAGTGGGTTTGAATCCCACCAGATTACTATGTGTTTGTCTTTTCTCCACCTTCTGAGTACCCTTTCACAGCTCTGGAGCACCCAGATGCAGCACCTGACAAACCACAGCTGTATTTTGTTGTATGCCATCTGCATTCCAACTTGTGATAGGAGGTGCTGTTACATTGTGAGCTGCAGTGTCAGTCCAGTCTGGATTGAGCCTGGATGACCTGTAATTTTCCATGCTTGTTGTTTTGTACACATATAGCCCGGTTTTCCATTTGTACTGGACCTGTATTGTGACATTCATTGCAATTCCTTCCAGCTGATGTGAGCTCAAGGCTTACAGAAAATGTCGAGAATCAAAACTTCTCATCATTGATTTCGATATGCTTTGCAGGCCTTATTTTTTCAAAATCTGGCGTGAACGATTTACCGTTCGCGTGATTTTTTGCGTACGTAACCGATCGTTCGGTTACGCACCAAGTTCGCTGCGTAACCGATCGGTTACGTGAAAGGTTACGTAAATTTAATCCATATTACCATTTGCTCAAGGACACAAACAATATACGAGAAAAAAATAACTGCCGACCACGCTGACGTAATGCCGCTGCTCGCTCTTGCCCCGGTAATTGTGGCAAATTCAAACTGCTTGACATGGACATTACGACACTTGACAGCCACATCGTGATATTTTCCCGTCACACGACTATTGTGTATTCACTAATGATTAATTGCCATACCATTTATAAACCAACGGAATCTATCCTTAATTTATAATAGAACAGCTGTAAATCCAATCTGTAAACCCGCCCTAGTCCGTATCATCTTTTTGCCATGAGGCTTATGTCTGTCCCATTCTGATTTTGACTCCAGGGGTGAAAGAGCACGCATACACAATTAACTGTTTTCCCATTGTTCAAACAAAAAGATATTTATTCTCCCGAAACCATGAGAACATTACACTAGTGTGAAAAGAATAAAGATTATCTTACTGTTAATAAGAGAACAAATACCAACGAAATGCTATTTGATTTACAGAGAAACTTACCTACAATCCATCTCCCCCCCAGTTTTCATTGTTTTTGGACATGAACCACACTGGCCGGGATAGACTCACTTGAGTCACTTGGCAAGATCAACAGGGGTGAAAGGTGTAACAAAGCTGAACACGAGTTCATATTTATTTGATCATATGAATATTTTATACCCGTCAAAACGGTGGCATTATTTCAATAACATAAGAATAAGGTAACGGTTCATTCGAATACAAAACCCAAGAATGATGGTGTTGTAATTTGCATGCGACGGTCTTTCCACCCCCCCGTGATCACCAGACTTCATGATTGAGATCGCCCGGGGCTGGCAGCACGTGTTGAGGTCAACATGCTGTAAATGGCAGTGCTGACCTATTTCCATCTGGGCATGCGTAATTGTCTGGCCAGTGAAAACGAACCACTCCGACACAAACAATTTAACCAGGCCAGCAATTCATGATTTATCAAACAACCACCGCCGTGTAAATTAGCCTACCAGTCGACAATAGGAGAAAGAGAAAGTGCACGGTATACGCGCAAATATAACTGTCGCCACCTATTTTATTTCCAGTTTGTGCAGACAGACACTGCCGACTTATGAAAATAAGCTAGCAGATAAAATTCGCCCCACGTGAACGGCGACCGTTCGCGTAAAATACGATTTGCGTAACCTTCACGTAACCTGAACGAGCGTTCGCGTCAAAAAATAAGGCCTGCTTTGCAATTTGAAGTTATATGTGAAATCATCATTTTTTTGTGTGTTGATCCTACACCATGTTAATCAGCACACATTTGTTGATTTATACACCATGTGATTGTGGATGTTACATGTGTCAACCATATACATGTATGTGTATTTGTATGTGACATGTACATGTATGTGTATTTGTATGTGGTAATGTATACCATGTTGAAATATGGTTTCCTTAAGTGGCATTTAGAAGTTGGGAAGTAGATAAATAAACAAATTGCTTATGGATAAACAACTTCTAGTTTATTCAGGACGACGTTTCTATACAGGTACTAGTATCGTTCTCAAGTCAAGTAATAAACTAGAAGTTGTTATCCATAAGCAATTTGTTTATTTATCATGTTGAAATATATGTATTTGTTATTGTGAATTCAGTCCATATCTGTATTTGACCATTATTCATTCCTCGATGTGAGTTGTAAGACAGACTGACCCGGTTGATTCAGTCATTTGTAGTTTTGTGAGTTTTCTCGAATGAGGAGATGTATGTGAGAGGTCTGAGGTTTGTCAACCAAATATCTGATCCAGTATCATGCAGCACAATGATGTCATTTGTGTACGTGCCCATGTATTTCAGTGTTCTTGTGATTCCTTCTTCAACATTTTCATGTTGTACTTCTGTTGTATTTATTTTGTTCAGTATTGATCATTGATAGTGATGGTGCTGTATAAATGTGTGAAGAGCTTGAACTCTAATTTGTATACCATATCTATAAGTAGCTCCCACCAGAACTTGTTAAATCTCCCATTTTGTGGGAGACAGTGTTGCAGAGGTTAAGAATGATTTTTACATACATATTGATTGTACTTAAGTAAAATCTGCAGTTGATCCATTCTAAAGAAAGTGGTATAAATGTAACAAGCATAACTGGCACATATTCACTGGAATCCAAACCACCCTCTCCTTGGCACTAATTTTAACATTTAGTCAAGACAACAGATTCTGTACAGAAGCTGAGAAGTCCTGGAATTTAAAAATCTGATTTCAAGGTATTGAAAGTCCTGGAATTTACCTAAATTTCATTACAGATACTTTAATTTAACTAAATTTCATTACAGTTCCTGGACAGTCCTGGAATTTAACTAAATTTCATTATATGTCCTTCAATTTAACTAAATTTCATTACAAGTTCTTGAATGTCCTGAAATTCAACTAAATTTCATCATATGACCTTGGAAGTTCTCGAACTTTTAGGTCTTCGAAAGTCCCGGAATTCAACTAAATTTTGTCATAGGTCAATGAAAGTCATGAAAAATGAAGACAAGTCCTCAATTAGTCAACACTTACGTTTTGTAGCAGATAATCAACTCCATTTCATCCACGGTCAGTAATCTGATCATTTTGTAATTTTACTATACTGATGCTAAGGAAAAGGTCCCAGAAAATGAGTGGAAAGTCCTTAAAAATCCTGAAATGAGATTGGGGCTGAGCTTTATGAACCGTATAACCTCTCCTAAATTTATAAATAAACTCTATTGAATGGTTCCTGTTCTCCTGAGAAGGGCTACTGTATGTGTGTTTAATACATGTTGAATGGGCCAGCTAACTAGTCCATAGAAATGAACTTTTGCCATTGCAGGAATTCTCGTTTGACAGATTTGATAATCTAGTCCACCAGTGCTAAAATTGCGATCTATTTCTGACTAATCCACTTGAAAAATGCTAAAATGCCAATTGATTTTAAGGCATGTTTATTTCTGAAAGTTAATAAGAGAGGATCTTTGATTGAATTTAAAGATAAAGCAATATAAAATACTTGTACTGAAGCATCCCTGTATGCAGAAAGTTTCATATTATACAGTTTTTTTGGAATGACTGGGAAGCTTTTTGTGATATAATGTTAATTCTATGTAAAAAATGAATTGATAGCTATAATATTGTCTCAGAATATTTTACCATACCCATAATCATGATGATGCCAAAGTTTAAACTGTATTGAATTGTTCTGATTTATTTTTATGTGCATAGAAAAAACCGTATCTAACTGAGTCCATTTATCTGGAAACTGGCGCACATCTAGCTGATTCTGTCGGAAGCAAATGAATCCGACTATTTCTCCCGACTTCGTTGTTTGCTGCGCATTTCCGCCACGTCGTTGTAAGAATAAAGAAAATCCAAATAAACTGGTCGAGAAAATAAAAATAAAACTGGACATGTGACAATATGTGTTCGCCATGTCACTTCGACGTCATCCGGTAAGTGGAGAGTCCAGGTTTGCCGCACATCCAGCCGATTCCTTGTGATTTGGTCCTATTTTTATCACCTACGACAGAATCGCGAAGTTGTGCGCCGGCATATGGAGCAAACATTATTGATAGTTCATTTTGTGTTTGCACAAGAACATTACCGAGCTAGATCAACATGTTAAATGGATATGTGCAATGTTTCACGATTTTTTCGTTTAGCTTGCTCTGTAAACGCAAGTTTCAGACCTAGTTGTATTACGTAAGTCATGTAAGTTGTTGCAACATTGTCGTGAGAGAAATTAGGAGAGAGAACCATGAGACTTGTTGCTGATTATGATCTCTCTTGACAAATCCTCGGTAATGCATCA